>CAUYON010164203.1:0-54192 GCA_963573935.1 Arctocebus calabarensis | reverse complement strand
TGTCACCTCCATATAGGGCTGTGACATCACAGCTCACTGCAACCTCTTGGGCTTAAGCAATTCTCTTGCCTTAGGCTCCCAAGTAGCTAGCACTACAAGTGCCCTCTACAACAGTTGACTATTTTTAGAGATGGGGGTCTCACTCTGGCTCAGGGTGGTCTCGAACCTGTGAGCTCAGGCAATATACCCACTTCGGCCTCCCAAATCCTGGAATTACAAGCGTGAACTACCATATCCAACCAGCAATAATATTTTGTTTGATTTGTTTTGTGGCACCCATAATTTTCTGCTTTGTACAAGTGTATAGTTATAGGTATAGTATTTATGTCTTTCTCAAGTTTACGATGCTGCTTAAAGTTGGGAATTGTTTCTTATCTCCCTTGGATATGATGACTTTTCTGCATCAATGAGGCTTAGGTTGAGCAGTAGCAGACAACCTCCAAGTAACCATGGTTGCATTTAGGTAGAAGTATGTTGTTTCTCACATCAAAGTCCGAAGGTAGGCAGTCCAGGCTGGTGGTGACTTACTCTGAAAGTCCTCAGGGCTGCAGGCTCCTTCCAGCTCACTGCTCCCCCATCCCAACAGTGTGACAGTCTTCAGCTCAAGAGGGCAGCATCTTTGTTTCAGGAGGAGTAAAGGAGGGAGAGACTGCAGTAAGGTACCTAACAGCAGCTACCTCTCAGCTATGCATCAGCTCTCTCTTAAGGAAGGTGCTTGGAAACTGCTATGTGACACTTCTATTTATGTCCCATTGGTAGAACTTAGTGACACGTGCATACCTAGTTTCACGGATGGCTGGAAGATATAATCTTTATTTCTAGGGGTGGTGTGCTGAGCTGAGGACAAAGCAGAAGAGGTATTGGGGGACAATGTTCAGAATCTTTTTTTTTTTTTTTTTGAGACAGATCCTCAAGCTGTCACCTTGGACAGAGTGCTGTGGTGTCACAGCTCACAGCAACCTCCAATTCCTGGGCTCAAGCGAGTCTCCTGCCTCCACTTCCCAAGAGGCTGGGACTGCAGGTGCCCGCCACAACCATTTTTTGGTTGCAGCCATCATTGTTGTTTGGTGGGCCCGGGCTGGATTCAAACCCGCCAGTTCTGGCGTACGTGGCTGGCGCCTTAGCCCGTTGAGCCACAGGCACCGAGCCCAGAATCTTTTATATTCCCTAAAGTTTCTGCCATAGGCACTTATTTCAGGTAAATACTTAAAACCAACTTTTAGAAGGTAAGTAATATTGAGTTTCATTCTTATAGTTATTTGTTGGATAATGAATACAGTGGAAATTTTATTTATCACATATTTGCTTGTTGTCTTTCATGAAGACGTTAGCAATGATTAAGGAATTGGACAGTCTCTCTTTTTGGACTTAACTACCGCAGGGGTCGCCAGTTGGCTAATTACTTCTAGTAGACCAAGAAGAAAAGATTTAGATTAGATCACCAGCTTGCGGTTTTCATCTTTTCACCTTGTCTTGCTCACCCTTCTCCCTAGCGATAAAGACTTTACTCAACTTAGCCTTGCCAGAGGTGCCCCCAAGTGTCCCTGTGTCATGTGATGCCCCGTCCTCAATTCCTTTGTAGACTCATCACAATGGAGAAAAATACCTCTCAAAAGAAATGCCTGATGGCTTGCTCAAGTTATTAGATTAGTTTATATTTTTGTTCCACATGAAAGCAGATTACAAAATGTGCAGTTTCAAGATCCTAAAAAGATTGGAACATTAAATTTCTATTGTATGTTTGCCTTACAATATCTTCTCCTTATATGTAGATTTGAGTAAAGGATCCTGCCTACCTCTATGTTTTGAATCTGGATTTTTATTTCTATAGAATATTTTGCTGGGATCTATCGAAGCATCCCTAGTCCCATCTCTGCCCCCCGCCACACCTCCCCACACCTACCTTCCACTGGGTCTCAGAGATTTGAGGAAATCCTTCTTCCACAAAGAAAAGTCTGTGATTTCTACATGACTGAATCTATATTGAAACCATTCAGTAGAATCAGCATTGTTAAAATGTTCATCCCAAAGTGATCTACAGATTCAATATAATCCTGATCAAAGTACCAATGGCATATTTCACATATCTAGAAAAATAATTCTATGCTTCATGTGGAACCAGAAATGAGGACCAATAGCCAAAGCCATCCTAAGCAAAGAATAACTAAATCAAACCAAAGAAAACAGAAAGCTGGAGAGATCACATTCCAGGCTTAAAAACATACTATTGGGCTATAGAAGCTAAATAGCATGGTATTACTATAAAAATAGAGACATAGACCACTGGAACAGAGCAGAGAATCCAGACATAAAATCATCTACCTATACTAACTGATCCTGGGCAGAATAGAAACCAATGTACACTGAGAAAGAGAAAGTCTATTCAATAAATAGTGATGGGAAAGTTAAATATTCAGAAGAATGAAACAGGATTCTTATCTCTCACCACTCACAAAAGTTAATTCACGATGGATAAAAGATTCAAATGTAAGTCATGAAACCATAGGAATTCTAGAAGAAAATGTAGAAAAAACTCTTCTAGATATTAGTCTAAGCAAAGAATATATGAATAGGACTCCAAAGGCAATTTATAGCAGCAATAAAAATAAATAAATATTGATTAAATTAAAAAGCTTCTGCACATCTAAGGAAATAATCAACAGAGCAAATAGACAACCTGTGAAAATATTCACAATCTACATATTTGATAAAATGGCAATAATCAGAATCTACAAAGAACTCAAACAAATCAGCAAGAAAACCCCAAACAACCCCATTAAAAAAATGGGCAAATACATGAACACAAGTTTTTTAAAAGAAGATAGACAAATGGTAAAAAAAATGTGAAAAAATACTCAACATCACTAATCATCAGGGAAATGCAAAAACCACAATGAGATAGACCTGTCTCCTGTTAGAATGATTTTTTTTTTTTTTTGAGACAAAGTCTCAAGCTATCTCCCTGGGTAGAGTGCTGTGGCATCACAGCTCACAGCAACCTCAAACTCTTAGGCTTAAGTGAGATTGTCTTGCCTCAGCCTCCCAAGCAGCTAGGACTACAGGCACCTGCCACAATGCCTGGTTATTTTTTTTGTTGCAGTTGTCATTGTTGTTTTAGTTGGCCTGGGCCTGGTTTGAACCCACTATCCTCAGTGTATGTGGCCAGCACCCTACCCACTGAGCTATGGGCACCGCCTGTTAGAATGATTTTTATTGAAAAGTCTAAAAATGATAGATGCTGGGGCATATGCAGAGAGAGATAAAGGAAAGAAGATGGGGGAGGGAGAGAGGGACAGAGAGACAGAGAGAGAGATGCTTTTACACTGTTAGTGTGACTGCAAATTAGTATAACCCATGTGGAAAACGGCATGGAGATTTCGCAAAGAACTGAATGTAGACCTATCATTCAATTCTGCAATCCCACTACTGGATATCTACCCAAAAGAAAAGAAGTTATTTTATAAAAAAGACACCAGCACTCACGTGTTAATTGTGGCATAATTCACAATTGCAAAGATGCAGAATCAACCTAAGTGGCCATCAATTCATAGATGGATTAACAAAATGTGAAATACGTATAGCACAGAGTCACTCAGGCTTAAATAAAGATGAATTAATGCCTTTTGCAATAACATGGAAGGAACTGGAGACCATTATCCTAAGTGCAGTATCTCAGGAATGGAAAAAGGAGTACCTAGTAACTTGGAACTGACCGATAGGCACACAGGTGCACTGATGGACATGGAAGTCATTGGAGATCAAGTAGAGGAGGTGGAGGGGTAGGAAGGGAGGGGCAAGAACCCAACTGATGGGTACAATGAACGCTGTTTGGGTGATGGGAACATTTATAGCCTGGACTCAAGACATGTATCAAAAACATTTGTAACCTTTTAATATTTTCAAATAAAAAAAACATGATCCATCTGGTCATACTAAAATGTCCATAGCTTGCAATTATACAAACTTATAGTTCTAGGATGTTGGGAATTTTCCCTTGAGGTTAATTGTTTGAAAAAGTTGAAATAAAAAGAACCCATGAGAAATGGCACTTACTGTGTTTATTGTCTGATTTTTTCATTTGCACATCTCTCATCCCTTGTAGACTGTATACTTCTTGAGGCCTGTGGTTGTGTGTGATGATTGGTTTTATTTATAAAGTGACATAAAGTTGTCCAACACTGAGATCAATTAAGACAGTGATGATGACAGTGTTTGACCAGGGCATGAGATTTAAGAAGAGAAATGAACACTGAAGGGGACTGCACTCATCCGTCCGTTCTCTCATCTTGCACACACTTATTCACCACTGACCAAGTGCCCTGCCCTGTGGGAGATGCTGGGAGTCAGTGGTGAGAAAATTGCTATGGTGCTTGTCCTTAGGCGCTTATAGCCTTAACGACAGACAAAGTAGTAATAACTGTGAAGTAAGAAAAATGCTTGCTGGGGAAGCACAGATTGAGGACGGAGAAGTGAGGGCGCGTTGCCCCTGGCCAGTGTCTGCGCGGAGCTTTCCCATGCAGATCCCTCATTTGAGGCTCACGAAACCCTGGTCAATGAGCACTACAGGGGTTATTCTTCTCATTTACAGATGAGGAATCAGTCTGAGAAAGATTAGCAAGACCCACGTTCCCACAGCCCCAGTCCTGGGCTTGTGGCTCCACACCCAGTGCTCTTGCCACCACTCTACCCAGCAGCTGGGGTGCCAGGGACTGTGGCTGTGCTGCATCTGTTTTCAGCCTTTACAATGCCCCCCACCTTAGCTTACAAGTCCCCTCAGCACCAATTAATTAATTCTTGGCATCCATCGGAACTGCCTGGAAGCCATGCGGTGCTCTGGCTAGCGCGGCCCTAAGCTGTGGGCTGGCTCCTCCCGTATTCATGCCAGGAGCAGCCCTTCCAATTAGGAAAGGGGCCAAGGGGCTCTTTCAAACCAACACAGAAATTATAGAAGCACAGCCATAAAGTCTTATTAGCATGAGCCACCAAGCTGCAGTCAACTCAGTGGTCCATTTTCCTCGCCTGTGAAGTAGAAGTGAGATTCTCCAAAGAGCAAACCACATTAAAATGTCCAGAGTTAGTTATGTTTAGTATCACAGAGTTGAGCAGAGGAATGAACACTGCCGTTGGGCAGAACATTTTCCCTTCCCGTTCTTTATACCCACCGGTGTGCTATTCTCTGATTATTTCAGGAAACTTGTCTTTCTTTTAATTTTTTGAACCTGTTAGAAATTTCTGAGTGACCTTAGAGCCTTTCAGGGCATAGGAAGTTCTGGCAAAATTGAGTAGTTGGTGATAATTATTTCCTTGATTTGTAGTGCAATATAAAGACTGTGGGACTTTGGACCAAGCAGCAAGGCCACGGGGCTGGGATTCTATCCCAGCACTTTCATTTTCTGGCTGTTATCAACTTGGGAAATACGGGGACTTCCTCGAGCCTCAGTTTCTTCAAAGGATAGTTGTGAGGACTAGAGGAGAGACTAGGTAATACAGCCAGGAGAGAGCCGGACACATACTTGGCCCTCAATAAATGGGCAATGTTATTATCGTAGTTAGAAATCTCTTCTTTCTGGGGAGTCTGTACAAACTCTAGTGTCTCTTCTAATACTGACCTTTCTGGTGACGCCAATTTCTCTGGCCCTTCACCTTCATCATAATTTTCTTGTTTTGAGTCTCCCCAAATTATAGCCCTTATGATTATTTAATTGATAATTACTCAGTAACATGAACTTGCAGTAGGTCCTCTGCTATCTAAGTTATGCTTCCTTTGGCAGGACATTTGGAGAATTAGCCCAGCCAGTAAAGGTATTTGGGGTCTAAGACTGTGGTGGTGGTGGTTGGGGGAAGGGGTGAGATACAGTGTAGATCTCTGGCCCCCACTCCTGGGCCGTGGACTGGTACGGTCTGTGGCCTGTTAGGAGGTGAGTAGTGGGCAAGCAGGCAAAGCTTCATCTGCATTCACACCCCTCACTTGCATCGCTGCCTGGGCTCCACCTCCCATCATATCAGTGGCAGCAATAGACTCTTTTAGGAGCACAAACCCTACTGTAAACTCATATGCGAGGGATCAGGCCCCCCGATTCTGTATTATGCTGAGTTGTATAATTATTTTATTATATATTGCAATGTAATAATAGTAGATATAAAGTGCAAATACATGTAATGCACTTGAAACATCCTGAAACCACCTCCTACCCCCCCCAACCCATCTCTGGTCTGTGGACAAATTGTCTTCCATGAAACCAATTCCTAGTGCCCAAAAGGTCGGGGACCACTGGTGGAGATATTTCTAAGACTAAGTGCACGTATGGATCTTAAGATGGTGCTTTGCGAAGTCCCTGGACTACCTGCTTTGAAATTACCTGGGAAGCTTGTAATAAATGCAAAAAGTAGAATACCTGGGGCTAGTTCTGGAGGATATCCATTGTAAATAAGATCCCCAGGGGGGTCCCAGCACGTTGAAGTTAAAGAACACTGAATAATTCCTATTAGATTCCAGGCTTCAGAGCCAGGTCAGAGAGTCTTGAAACGAGAGGTCCTATGAAGAAGCTGGCTTTTTCTTGCTCCATGAAGGCTGGTTATGCTAAAGAGAAATGTGGGGACAGGTCCTATTTCCTGGCAGTGGGATGGCAAGATCTCAGTCTGAAAAGAAAGCTGGGTTTTCTGGAATAGGCATCAAAATAGAAAGATTCCCAAGGACAAGACATGGAGCAGAGTCTGGGGACTGGGTAGGATGTGGCAGAGAATTGGCTCAGGCTGGCTCATTCATCTCTGTCCCCCGCCCTCTCCTGGGCTCCAGGAGGGCAGGGCTCAAAAGCTCTTGCTTTTAGGGTTAATAAATGCATTAGAAAGTTCTTTGAATTATAATTAAAAAGTTAATAAATCTACTCTTTTTCCATTCTTTTGATTTTTCTTACCTTTTCCCTTCTTGACAAACTCAACAACCACGCGCTCTCTGCCAATAACCTGTGTTTAGAATAACAGAAATGACGACTCATACTGTGTGACTTTGTCCTGATCGTGCAGGAATGACATGCTGGCAGAGTGTTAGATCAGAAATAAACCATCTGAGTAAGGTTCTTTTCAATAGCACTAACTAGGTGTGTATCCTGGGGAGAAGACGTCACTTTTCTGTGACTTAACTGCTGTAACATAAGAAAATTGGACTGGGCTCTATCTCTGCAGTTCTAAGAATCAGGGCTGCTGTATGGTACTGCAAGAGTGATGGCATATTTTTCATGTGAGGTGGAAACCACCGAGGGCTGCTTTGCAAAATGGATTCATCCGACTGATGGGTATAAGTTCATTGCTTCTCTGGAGTCTGTTTCTTCATTTCTGTAACTCACTTTGGTTTTTGTCTGTAAGGTTGTGTCTGTTCTCCTTTGCTAAGCTATGCAGCTGGCTCTGGAAGTGATTCCTACCTGGCTCAAGCCAATCATTGTACGGCTTTCTCTGGTGTGGTGGCTGGTTCCAGCTGGCTTGCTTGTTCACCTCTGTCCCTCACCTGGACTCCCCGAGGGGAGGGCTCAAAAGCTCTTGCTTTTAGGGTTAATAAATGCATCAGAAGAGTCTTTGAATTATAATTAAAAAGGTAATAAATCTGCTCTTTTCCCATTACTTTATTTTTCCTACCTTTTCTCTTCTTCACAAATATTCAGGCCACTGAGTGGGGAGGACTTTTTTTTTTTTTGCTGGGGCTTCTGGGGAGCAAGCTTCTTTTTCTCTTGTGAGAGCTCACTGAGGACATAAAGGAAGCTGAGGGACAACAGCTTGTCCGTTAGAGGATGGAGCTCAAAATATCCCCAGAGGAGCCAGACCTGGTGCTTCTGTGGAGCTCTGGAGCAAAACATGCCTGGACCGTTCTCAGGCCCTGAATATCTTGTGAACCAGTGAAGTTGTAGGCTTAAGTGCATTCAAATTGTTTTTTCTGTTGCCATCAACTCAAACGTTCCTAACTTTTTTTTGAGGTTCACCAATGTATTTCTGACTATCAATCTTTTTATGCTCTACAACCAAAACCTTATTTACTTCTGCATTTTAATTACAGCCAGCTTCTAAATCATCAAGTATAAAATGTTGGGAACAAAAAAATCTTCAAAAGGGCCAATGCCTGGCACACAGAAGTTACTTTATAAACATTTGCTGAATGAATGAAAGAAAGTCAAAATAAATTTTACAGGGGAAAGATGATATTTTCTTGGTTTGGGAGGAGGGAAAGTAATTACACAGGATGCCACAGGTTAAAGATGAGAGTCAAGGAACGACACTGGAGCCTAAACTGCTGAGCCGCTCAGGCGAGAACTGTCCTTTCCCTTCTGCTTTGAGATGTTGCCCGAGGTCCCTTTTCTGCAATTCGGAATTTGGGGACCTGCAATTTGCATCAATTCAAGCAGTTGATTAATTTAACAGATGTTTTATAAGGACCTACAAGGTTCCCTGACCTGATGAAGTTTACTATTTAGCAGGGGAGAGCGATAAAGAAATGGCTACCCGGGGCCACATTGCTGAGTATTACCAGAGAGGAGACAAAGGGAGGTGTGAGAACAGCAGAAGGGAACCTGATGTAGAGGGGGACTGACCGGGCAGCCTCTGAGTCAGTGATGCTACCCGAGGGGTGCTGTCTCCGATGGAGCCTGAGAGAAGGGGGTGAGGACTCTGGGCTTCAGGAGCGACTCTGAGAACTGAGAGAAGTTCAGGATGGATGGAGGAGAAGGCGGATGGGGAGACACAGCCAGGCAGGGGACCAGGTTCTGCAGTCTTTGTGGGCCAAATGGGGGAGTTTGGGCTTTAGTAAAGCACAGTGGGAGGCCACTGCAGGGTTTTAGGTGGGAGAGTGACGTGATCAGATAGATCAGCTCCCTCTTGGGCCACATCTGGCTGAGGGTCGTGAGGCATCGCCCCTCCACGTTCCCCCGTGTGTCTGCGCCATTCTCCCCGGCGGTTCCTCTCTGCTGTTGAAACAGCCTTACTTATACTGGAGAAAGGCACTAAACGGGCCCTGCGTGTTCCCAGAGCTGCTTCCAGCACTGCTTCTGTAGCAATTTTTTCCCCCCTATAATTATGGTTTGAATTTTTGGCAGCTCTGACCTCCTGTAAATTGGCACTAATTTCCAGCTCTTAAATCTTTCAAGAAGGGACTCAGCAGGGCAGGTGTGGGCTCCACGGGCCTCTTCTGTGACTGGCTACCCCTTGGAAAGCAGCTGCCGGGGGGCTCATGCGACTGTCCTTTGGCGTCTTCCTTCATGCAACTAGGGCACAGTCCTTCCCCACAACCTCCCAGCAGTGAGGAGTGGCCCGCCTGGACCCATGGGTACATCTCCGTCCTCATTCCTTGCAAAGGTTCTCATTGCCAGAAAGCAAACAGCCCCAGCAGGTGTCCAGTGCCATCCCCTGTCCCCTCTTGCAAGAGCAAGCACATTGCTTCACTTTCTTCCACTCTAAAGGGTCCAGCCTTCTTTCTTGGTCTCAATGTAAACTCCCGGATGGGTCGGGCCTCTTCTAGCTACTTCTCCCACAAAGCTCTGGGCACAGCAGAAGGGTTGAAAGAGCAGACAGATTTAAGAATTCCGAGTCTAGGTGAAGGGTTAGCAGGAGCATAGGGCTTTGCTGAGAAGAGGCTGGCAGTTGGGTGGAAAGACGGGAATATTGTGTCTGACAGTTTGAAGAACACCTGATCATTGAAGACACTCACTGCTCTGAAATCTACTTTGGATTCAACTTTTTTTTTTTTTTTTTTAAGACAGAGTCTCATGTGTCGCCTTGGGTAGAGTGCCATGACCTCATAGGTGACAGCAACCTCAAACTCCTGGGCTCCAGTGATCCTCCAGCCTCAGCCTCCTGAGCAGCTGGGACTACAGGTGCCCACCACAATGCCTGGCTAGTTTTTCTATTTGTAGTGGAGACAGGGTCTCACTCCTGCTTAGGCTGGATGGGCTCGACTTGTTGGCTGATAAGAAGGCACTCTTACAGAACATCCCCACCCATGCCAGAGCCATAGGAGTTAGTGGAGACATGTTTACTTTAAAGAACGAAAGGACCCTGCTCATGATGGTTTGAGAACATCACCCTTGAGGACTACATAATTAAACAACTCATTCTAATGACAAAAGCCAGAGCCTGTTACATTCATAAGCCGAACTGCTCAGTGCAGGCTAATAAAATAAAGCTTTTTATATCACAGCCAGGGAAATGATGCTTCTTTGAAAAAAATTGAAAATCACAGAACAATGTCTGGTTGAACAAACAAAAAAGCCCAGACCTCTGTTATTCTTCTCCTCCTCAGCTTAGGCAGGGTTGGATTTGAAAAGACGCCCGACACGCCTCTGACTGGCCTGTTTTGGGAAGACGCTGTCAGTTCACACCAGCTGCCTAGCCTGTGCTTCTGCCCTTGAAAAACTTACATTCTATTGGGAGAAACCAGATAAGACGTTTACTCACTTTCCCCTATTCTCAGAGCTTTTCAATACTGATTATCTCCCTTGCTACTCAAGCAGATAGGACAAAAATAGGAGCTGACCCAGGAAGCTTAGGAAAGTGGGGTATTTTCTTAAAGCCAAGGCAGCAGCCACCGTCCAGAAGATCACGGTTGCTGCAGGGTGTGGGGCCCGTCTGTCCCTGAAGTCCTCGCCATCTTCCCGCAGCTCGCTGGTTCTCCTGCTCACAGGGAGAATCCGCCCCTGCCAGCCCTCGGGGGGCTGCACCTGTCCTTTTTTCACAAGACTCTGCTGGGATGGCAGCTGTAGTCTGTCTATTTGAAAGACAAGAAAGGGGCTGTAGAAAAGTGCTCTAGATTGCATCAGGATAATGGTGTGGAAAATTTATTTGTGCAGTTCTTACTATAGAAAACAGATTTGGGTACAAAAATCAGGAGGATTTAAGAAACTTCCCCCCACCCCCAACATCATCAACATTGGTTTTTTTCAAAACATGTCAGAGAAGAAAAATAAATATCTGTAGCAAGAAAAATAATTGTGTGCAGGATTCGTCAACAGAAGGAATCATGGAATCCACACCACCTTATTTACTGTGTCAGGGGCACACGTGGTTTCCAAGCGGTTTCTCGCCACCTTGGCCCTCAACTGGGCCTTGCTAGTTTCCACAGAGGGGGCGTCTGGCTGTCTCCACCACAGCCCTGAGTCTAAGCAAAAGCCCATGTGTTGACCAACCAGTGTTGCCGCTGTCCTTGGGAGTGGACATTCGGGCGGGTGGAGGGTCATGGGGAAGGTTCTCATCAACACTTTGCTGCAGGAACTCCAGTGGGAGCGCAGTGTCCCATCTTGGAAGGAGGATTGCGTTAGGACAGGTTAGACGGGGGCGTGTGGTGGCACACCTGCCCAGCTTCACTGCCCTGTGTTATCTTACCCTTCAGTCTGGAGGAGAAACTTATTTATCTGGGTTTGTTGATTCTGTTGCTGATGATACATGGGAACGTCGCAAGTCTGGGGAGAGCCTCTAAGTGTGCGGTAACTCAGTCTTTTTCAGATACTCTTTCCTTCTACACCTTGATCTTGAGAAGCCTGACAAGGCTTCTTTTGTTGAGAAAGAAATCGCTAAAGCTGAGCAGTGTGTTCAGCAATACCATATTGTAAAGAATCCTCTTCGTGGTGCTGAGCTTCTAATGAGGCAGCAGAGAAAGAAAGCGGTAAAAATCCCAGTGAAATGAGACGTTATTGCAGAGTGTGTCAGAAAACGCCCAAGAATGTAAAGAGCAGCTGCTCTTTTTATTTCAGGAAAACTTTGTATAATAAAACCAATGAAAACAGACACTGTTATTCTGAACAGAAAACCAGAAATACCGCTGGAGCTATTCCTCATCCACTTGGTGGGGCGGTCACGCTGGCTCTGCCCACCGAAGCAGGACGCCCACCCGGGATGTGTGCTGGGGCTGTGGGGAACTCTATTCCTGGTTCTGCTCCTGTGGAATGGGAAAGCTTTATGGAGCAGATACTAATCCGGCCAGCTCCTTGTTGATCTGGTGGCCCATACAGTTGTCAGATTGGTTTTGAGTCGGAAAGGTGGTAACGAGGCCCTTTGAGACAAGGCCCAGGGAAGACAGTTTTGGGGAGGGCAAGGCAGGAAGGGTGGATTTGGCCTTTGCGTGGTGACAGCAAAGCTTCGGGGCATAAGGATCTCTGCGCGTGGCCACTGGTGGTCACGCAGAGCTTTCCTCCCGTGGGTCTCTATTCACTTTTTGGCTTTTTGTGGTAAGCACCTCAGTCACTGCCCTCCACCCTAGGAGTGACCTCCAGGGCTGCTGCCACCTCCACTGCTGTGTCTCAGTATAATTTCAGTCCAGTGAGAAGAGGCGGCATAAACATCGGTGGGCGACTCAGAGGTGGGAAATGTCTTCTCAGGTTAGGGAAGAATTTTCCTCTCCACCTCCCTGGCTCCGTGGGTGGCTCACAGGCAAGGCCAGCAGCCTCTGCTGGAGAGGTAGCTGCCCTGAAGCTGGCCATGACTGAGGAGGGCAGCCCCCCTTTTAGGCACCTCCCTTTTGTGGTGGCCGTGTCTGTGATTTCCCAGTTCGTCTCCTGCGTCCCTTCTCCACTCAAAGTTCATTCTGATTACAGCCACCCCATCAAACACCTCCAGGTGAAGCCTGGATCATGCGGCCTCAGGCTCCAAACTCTGCAGAAGCTCTTGAGCAGTGGTGACGCCACTAGCCTGCCATGTGGGGCCACCACGGCCCTCTCTGCTCACTTTTCCATCTTGTTTTCTTCTATTCTGGCTTTTCATGGGGATTGGCCCTTGGTTGGCAGGTGCTATGAGGCCACTCAGGAGTGAAAGAGAGAACTAGAGTGTCTGGATATTTATTTTCTTCTCCCTCCCTGCTGGTCCCTGATTTTGGTGGTTGCTAAGTTTTGTTCCTTTCTCTAGTCCACAACACATGTCTTTTCACAGGGTCCTGGAAGCTCCACTTCCTTTCCTTGGTTCTTCAGACTCATGGGTGGAAAGGGCCCACTAGTTTTCATGCCTGTCACCTTTATCGGCTGTGGTAGAGACTTTAGCTCACCTGCTCCTCTTAAATAATGCGTGCATTAATACATTTCCTTGACCTTTTTGGGGTGTGCCATCTCTTTCTTGCTGGAATCTTCACGTCCTCCATCCTGTCCTCTCTTGCCCAGGCAAACAGAGCCACTTGCTGTTCCCCAGATAGGTCGCGTTCCCGTCTCTGTGCCTTTTCCATCGCTGGCTTCCTCCATTTAGCCCCAAGGAAACTGTGCTTTGGAAGGTCTTACTTAGTGGCCTAGGATCAGATGCTCCAATCCTCTCTGCACCTCCTGCTAAATAGTCGTCTAGCCTTTGTATAAGTATTTCTGGTGGTGGGAATTCGTTGGTATTCCTTCGATCCACTCAGTGGATAGTTTTGCTATCTGCTAAGTGTCCAGTGCTGTGCATGGCCTGTCCCCTCAAGAAGCTCAAGGCAGTGAGGAGAGGAATGCAGGAATCCGCAGTTTTGGTGCAACGCGATATGGACTGCTCCAGACGTCTTCCCAAGTGCTAAGAGAGTATGGACAAGTGATTGCCCAATTCTGTCTTGGACAGTCAGGAAAATCTTTCCAGATGAGGCAATGCATGAGATGAGGCTTAGAAAAGAAGTAGAAGCTTTTCAAGCAAATAAGGCATACCAGAGGGAGGAAAAAAAAAGGGCAAATGCACAGATACTTAAGAGAACTTGATGTGTTGAGGCCATGACAATTAGGTATGGCTGGTGAGTCTGAGAGGGTGATAGGAACGGAGTACTTTCTGACATGCCTTCAAAATCTGTCAGCACCGTGCCTATCAGATGAATCTAGTGAGTCTTCCCCTGAAGACAAGGGGATAGTCTTCTCTTTTCTTAAAGTAGCTAATCTTTCAGTGAATTCCAGTACTGCCTTCCTGTTCCCATCTCAGAGACTTAGAGAGAGGAAGTGACCAAGGACATTCCGTTAGCAGGTGGTGGAGTCAGGACTCCGACCCACGCAGTCTGATCCAGAGTCTCAGCATTGAGCCGTGGTGCATTCTGCTGGACTCCTTTCACAGGGATCTAAGCTTCTGCATCATCATGACCCTCAGGTCAACTCTAGCCTGTCAGTATTCCTCTTGAAGAAGAATGTCCGGAAATGGTCATATGCTAAAGGAGTTGTTTGACCAGTGTGGGATAGAGCAGGACTAATGTCCCCACCCTGTGAGTCCAGAGGCCATTCTCATCGCAATGGAGAGGAGACCACGTGCTCTTCACGCAGCTGTATCTTGTCGGTAAGTCATGGTCAGTCCACCCACATCACTACGCCAACTACTATTGCTTCCTCACCGGCCTCATCTCTGAGTTGCTTTAAGGTCTCAGTTTATTTATTTATTTATTTATTTGTTTTTGAGACAAAGTCACACACTGTCATCCTTGGTAGAATCCATGGGGTCATAGCTCACAGCAACCTCCAACTCTTGGGCTCAAGCAATCCTCTTGCCTCAGTCTTTTCTATTTTTTGTAGAGATGAGGTCTTGCTTTTGTGCAGGCTGGTCTCAGACTCATGAGCTCAAGAATCCACCCACCTCGGCCTCCCAGAGTGCTAGGATCATAGGCGTGAGCCACTGCGCCCAGCTTAGGGTCTCAGTTTAAATATACATTTCAGACCCTTTGGATTAGTTTACCCCCCACCCCCGCTATGTGCTATCAGAGCTCTGCCTACTTTCCCAATTTTTTCACCAAAAATTAATAGTAGATGCTTATTTAATAATCTGTCTCTCTTGACTTATCTTTAAACTCCACGAATCCTAGTTTTCTGGGGAGTCCCCTGTTATTAAGCATCTGGTAGGCACTGCATGTGTGCTTCTTGAATGCGTGCTTCCTTTTCGTGTGGTTTCTATCCCTCTTGACCTTAAGGATCGCTGTTTGAACTTATGGAATCAAATAGTATGTAATCCTTTGTGTGTACGGCTTCCTTTGCTCCACATTTCTCATATACCACATAGGATTTTCTATTTCTTAGGGAGGCAGTCATTTGACACCGTAATTCTAGGATGGGTCCCCAAGATTTCACAATTCCTTTGACATGGTGTACATGCTTCATTTAATCCCCTAGACTGGGAGTCTGATGGATGTTCCTCCCATGATTAGATTCTGGTGTACAGCACTGTTGACTTTGGAAAGGGAGATTATGCAGATGGACCTGAACTAGTCACATGACCCCTTTAAAAGCAGTCTTTTCTGCTGGAAGTAACCACAAACAAAATAAGGACCTCGGTCCTACAATCTCAAGGAACAGAATTCTGCCAACAACAAAACTGAGCTTGGCAGTGGATTTTCCTCCAGAGCCTTCAGAGAAAAAGTTAACCTGGTTGACACGACACCTTGATTTTAGCCAGATAAAACAAAAATTAGAGAACCTGACTGTGCCAGACTGGGCTTCTGACCTATGAAGCTGTCTGCTAATTAAGTGGTGTTTTTTTAAGCTGCTCAATTTGTGGTAGTTTGTTGCAATAGAAAAGTAATAAGAATACCCTAACTCATTATCAGTTTGTGTGTAATAATCTAATAAAACAAGTTGCTTCATCATGTAAACATCTTGTAGCTACTTTATTACAAAGGAATTACATCAGGAAGTAATGTTGCTTAAAACTAGACATTTTACAGATGCTTTCCTAAGGTTGCTTCATGGACAAGATGGGTTTGGACTATATCGGCTTTATTTATTTTATTTCAAGAATAAAATGATATTCCATCAAAGTAGTGTGACTTTTTTTTCCCTCTCTGGTTGATTATTAGCTCAATTGATTGTCAAAAACTCTGCACTTACCTGGCAACACAGAAATGCTGAATTCCAGGCACTCATCAGTTAGTGAATTTGAAACTGGCTTTGTCAACTATTGGCGTGCACCATGGACAAGTTAATCCCTGAGAACCCTCAAGTTCTTCTTGGAGACGGTATGTCAAGGGCTGCTCCACTTCTTCATATCTTCTTTCATTTATCTTGCTTTTAAAAATGTAATTTACAAAAAGATACTAAAAAAAAAAAACAAAGGAAAGAAGACAGTAAGAAAAGCCTTTTGGACCTCATCATCAGTTTTCCTGTGAATTCCTTTTTCTATAATGCTAAATTTGGCACCATAAGGAACCCCCGAGAAGAAATGTTTCCTGCCCTGAGGCGATGGACATTCAATAGGAGACCTGGTGGGTTCACAGATGCTATCTTACATTTTTGTATTTTCTTTTTCTGATTACAAGGGTGTGGTTCCCTTAGGAAGTGGGACTGCTGGAGTGTATTTTATAAGAGTAGTGAAGTAATCTTTCCATTGTGATCTATCTTTGGAGAGGAGAATAGGAATGGGAGAGAGAAATATGTAGTTTTTTTCAAGGTAGAGACACATGAGCGACAGACAGCCTTTGCTGCTTGTGCTGTAAGGAATGTTTCTGTAACAGAGCATATAAACCCAGCAGTCATGACTAAGTGTTTTGTAGAATGGAAAAATCAATGACTAGGCCGGGAAAGAAACCATCACCGTGAACAAATACCATGACTGGCGTCAATTGCACAGAAGGACCAAGGGCTGGATGCAGGGGTCATTGAAGATGCTCAAGTTATTCAAAAGACTTAAAAAAAATCAGTTTTAATTTCCCTAATTGTTTCTCATAAAACACAGATAAAAATCTTGTGTGGTTGAATTTGGCTGCTGTTTTACAAAGCTTAGGAGATTTATTTTTTTCCCCCCATAAAAACCAATGAGACTTCTAATACTTCACTTGGGAATTGTGTTTGAATTCTGAATAGAGATGTGTGTTTATATCTTAATTTCCCATCAGCACAGATGTTTACTTCAGAAAGACAATTATTCTAGACATTTCCTGAACTTTCACCCAAGTTTTTCACAAGAACTGTCTTGTGATATTATGTAACAGAGCAGCTGCTGGGCATCTTTTAACACTTTTTTGGAAAGTTAATTGTTTTTCTTAACCAGGGTTTCTACAGGGGTGGGATCATTTTGTTTTAGTGTTAGAGTCTCTTCTCTTTGAAGGGAAACTAGTTAACTCCTATAAGGTGAGGGCTAGGAAGGAGACAAGATGTAGAACCAGCATAGGTAATAGTGCAGAAGGAGGCTGCTGTCATGGTAAAATGGGGATGAAAATTGAAATAATGAAATGTTCTTATTTTACAGAAGAGAGCAGAGGATTAGTCTCCTGATAAGGGACCTGGTTTCCAGTGTCAGATGACCACCAATTACCATATCTAATCAACAATAAATAAGATACAATTATTTTATTGAATAAAAATTTCTAAACAGTAAGTAAATTGAATAAATTTGGCGCTATAGTAACTAGTCTTAAAGCATTTGTTGACTCAATATAATATGGCATTGTGGTGTAATCCACAGATATTATCTCTCTAACTTGTGCATTCCTTGCATAAAATTGGAACAAGAGGGTCTTTATCTGGGGCTCAAATTCAGTCTATTGTAGTGAAATTTGGTAGACATTTTTGAGAAAGGCTTTTGGAAAGATTTGGAACCACTGATAGATTTCTGGAAATTTCATATAAGGTTGCTTGGTTTTATCCTCCTTTTTCCTGTAGCAATTTCTTGGTCATTTTGGTACAAAGTTGACTAAATGATGGGCATGTACATTTGCTTTGAACAGTGCAAGAAACAACGGGGTGGTGCCCAGCATATATATTGTTTCTATTTATTTATTTCCCTTCTCCCCAACTTTGCTGATGTATAACTGACAAATAGAAATCACATATGTTATGGGTGGCACCTGTGGCTCGAAGGAGTAGGGCACTGACCCCATATACCAGAGGTGGTGGGTTCAAACTTGGCCCTGGCCAAAAACTGCAGAAATTACATATATTGAAGGTACACAATGTGATGATTTTGCTATACATTATACACGTACACAGGGAAATGATGTACCTTTCACAAGTAAGCTCATTAACACACTCATCACCTCAAATATTTACCTGGTTTTTTTTTGGTGGTGAGACTCCTTAAGACCTACTTGTTCAGCGAATTTCAAGTACCCTGTCCATTTACTATTGTCACCAAGCTATACATTAGGTTTCCACAACTTCATTCATCTTATAAGTGCAGCTTTGTGCTCTTTGAGCATCATGTCCACATCTCTCCCACCCCCAACTGCTCTCCATTTTATGAGTTTGACTTTTTTGGATTTCACCCGGAAGTGCAGTGTTTGCTTTTCTGTGTCTGCCTTATTTCCCGTAGTCTTGTAGGTTCATCACGTTGTCCCAAGTGGCAGGATTTCCTTCTTTCTAGAGGCCGAGAGATATTCCAGTGTAAGAGAATGTGAGTTTCTACTGGTTAATGACTTCAGAAAGAAGAAAGCTGGAGTTGAAGTTTGAAATCATGGATAAAATAAAATATAGAGTTTTCCTCCAATGCTGTCTACACTGGAACAAAAACCAACACTTTATACAGCTTTACAAATTACTTAGGGAAAATGCCCACTCAGAGGGGAATAACTGGTGCCACTTATTATTTCAAGAGGCTAAAAATGTATGAATATAAGGAAGACGACATAAAGAAATTATGAAGGGAAGTGGATGATTTGAGCTAAGTCCAGAATTTTTAGAATTAGTAATGTGAGGAATGATCTATAAAATGTGACAGGTATCACTGGCAGCTGAGGATCCCCAGGGCAAAACACTGGTTTTTATCAATTAGGACATGTAAAAAACTTCCTGTTTATATGAGGGCATATGCAATTAGGTTACCTCGTTTGCATTTGTAAGGTGAAGTCCAAGTTGTAGTTGTGCCTTTCACACAGGAATGTCCCAAACACCCGCACGTTGTCTTGCTGGGTAGGAACCCACCGACCCACCTCTCCCATGTTCTTGAATCTAATTGAGTTTTTCTCTCATGTGAGCACCTTGTTGTTAATCTACAAGTTTCAAATCAGTGTTGAGTACATGTGATGGTTATTTTTCCATTCTTGTGAAACTTTACTTAGAAGAGTGTTTTCCAAATCCATCCAAGTTGTAACAGAAGTTACAAAATCTCTATTTTTTTTAATGGCTGAATACATTTTAAAAATGTCAGTTTCAGGTCTCGTGAGGTCTCTGTGCTTCTGAGCATAGATCGAAAATGTGACAAGAAGGTAGAATGCTTGAAGTAGAGTGGAGGATAGTTCTCCATCATGGGTCGAACTTTTTGACATCTCAGGATTTTGATGAACTTTCTCATCTCTTAATGGTCGTGTTAATGGAGTTTTCAGAGGAGAGTTACCCTGACTGGTTTTTGGTTTGGGGTAGCTTATAGTGACTCCAAATAGTACTTGTTAAAGGCTTATTTTTATTTATTTATTTATTTTGAGACAGAGCCTCAAGTTGTCACCCTGGATAGAGTGCTGTGGCATCACAGCTCACAGCAACCTCCAATTCCTGGACTCAAGTGAGTCTCCTGCCTCTGCCTCCCAAGTAGCTGGGACTACAGGTGCCCACCACAATGCCCGGCCATTTTTTGGTTGTAGCCATCATTGTTTGGCGGGCCCAGGCTGGATTCGAACCCGCCAACTCAGGTGTACGTGGCTGGCTCCTTAGCCCATTGAGCCACAGGCGCCGAGCCTAAGGGCTTATTTTTAATAAGTATTCCTCAATATTTGCTTTGCATCAATGACATTTAGATTCTGGACACCAATGGTGGTTAGGAACCCATGCTCTGTCACTACTGTCCATGGTTTTGATACTTGGTCAGGAGTTCAGTAACGTTAAAGGCGGCTGGATGTATTGAAGGGTGAAGATGGATGCCAAGGACTTGTGGGCTGAAACCTGGCTTTGCTTCTTAGAATCTGAGCGAATCTGGGAAAGCTACTAGTGCTTTGTACCTCAGTTTCCTCACCTAAAATGCAAAGATACTAGCTATTTTGTTAGGCTATAGTCAAGATCAGAGACACTGATTAAAAGTGTCTATAATTTTTGTGAAAGGAGGCTGGACAATGAAAACGTTTCATTAAAAAGTGTTCACATGCTTATAGAAATTTAGGAAACTTAAACACAAACAGAAAATAAAACACCCCCAGATCCCAACACTGTCAATCTTTTAGTGGATGATGTTTTTCCATTTTATATCTTCAGTATACGTCACTAGAAATCTTTCACTCATCACGTATACTTCAGGGCCCCAGTTTTGATGATTGAATAGTATTGAATTGTGTGGGTGCACCATGAAATGTTTAGTTAATCCTTTATTATGAATGCATATGTTTTGTCATTATAAACATCATGTACATATGTATAGTTATTTATCTAGAATAAATTTTAAGACAAGGAATCATTGGTTCAAAAAGGCACGAAACTATAAGAATTCTAGAAGAAAATGTTGGAAAAACTCTTGTAGATACTGGCCTAGGAAAAGAATTTATGAATAAGACCCGAAGGCAGTCTCAGCAACAACAAAATTTAATAAATGAGACTTGATAAAATTAAAAAGCTTCTGCACAGCGAAGGCAGCAATCAATAGAGTGAATAGACAGTCTACAGAATGGAGAAAATGTTTATATGCTGTACATTTGATAAAGGGCTAACAACTAGAATCTACAAGGAATGCAAGCAGATAAAATAAATAAGCCAATTTCATAAAAATGTGGTAGTGGGCAAAAGATATGAACAGAAGATTTTCAAAAGAAGACAGACTAATGGCTAATAAACATATGAAAAAATGCTCAACATCTCCAATCATCAGGGAAATGCAAATCAAAACCGCAATGAGATGTCATCTAACTCCATGGAGAATTGGCTTTTTAAAAATTAAATCATAGCTGTGTACATTAATGAATTATAGGGTGCATTGTACTGGTTTTATATGCAATTTGAAATACTTTCATCAAACTGGTGAACATAGCCTTCACCACATTTTCTTAGTTTTTGTGTTAATATATTCTGCCCTTAGTAGATTTAACATGTACCCTTGTAAAATGCAGGAGAATTGGCTTTTATCTAAAAGTCCCCAAACAGCAGATGCTGGCATGGATGTGGAGAGAGAGCAAGACTTGCAAATTGTTTGTGGGACTGCAAACTAGTACAACCTCTGTGGAAGGAAGGACCTCATGGGACTCCAAGTAGACCTACCATTCGATTCAACAATCCCATTATTAAATATTAACCCAAAGGGGGGAAAACTTTTATCAAAAAGACGCTTCCACTTGAATCAACCCAAGCACTCATCAATACATAAGAGTATTAATGAAATATGGTTGTATGTGTACCATGGAGTACTACTTGGCCATCTGAAAAAGTGGTAATACCTTTTGTAACAACCTGGATGGAAGCGGAGACCATTCTCTGACATGAAATATGGCAAGAATGAAAAAATTAACAAAGTATGTTCTCATCATCAAATTGGAACTAGTCAGCACTCATGTGCACACATGGAAGTAAAACTCAATGGGAATCAAATAGGTTGGGGGGAGAGGAGGGATAGAATGACACCTAACAGGTACAACGCTTGCTCTCTGGGTGATGGTCACACTTATAACTGATCAAACTGTGCAAAAGCAATTTATGTAGCCAGAACATTTGTACCCCTATAATATTCTGAAATAAAACAAAACCCAAAAAGTGTCTACCCTTTTAAGGTTTAGAGTAACTTTTCATATTTTAGAAATATGGACCTTTTGTCTGGCAATTTCCTATTTGGCATTTTTACCACAGTATTGAGTTTTTGATGATATAGAAGTTTAATGTTGAGATGAAACCAGTACTTTCTAATTAATAATTAAAAATTGTCTGCCTTTAAAGATCTTTCCATTCCAAGAATAGTTAAATATAGATATATAATTTCTTGTAATCTGGAAGTAAAAAGATGGCTGGTCATGATGTAGTAATTTCTTCAAATATACAACTGAATTTGATTTGCCAATGTCATATTATATGCCAGTGACTAATTTTATATCCATCTTTTTTTTTCCTGGGTAATTTATAGTTTTCTTTTTTTTATAATTTGGGATTCATTGAGGGTACAAAGAATTAAGTCATACTGATTACATTTGTTAGGTACAGTCCCTCTTCTAATTGTGTCCTGCCCCCAACAGGTGGGTCATACATCGTGACCCCTAATTCTCTCTCCCCTCTCCCTCATTCCCCTACATCCCATATCCATCTTTTCTTTCTTTCTTTTTTTTTATATCCATCTTTTCAACAATCATCTCTTTTATTTGTTTTTCAATGATTGGCTAGTATTTCCAGAATTGAAAACCAATGATAATAATAGGCATCCTTTTCTTATTATTGACATTAATAAAATGAGAGTGTCTTTATTTTCTGTTAGGTAAGATATAGTTCTTATCTTTGGATGGATATTCTTTGTTCTACCTGTCTTAACTTATTTCAAAATGTGAGATAAATATTGAACTTAATAAAAAGCTAATTGACTTATATTAATGAAAGATAAAAAAGAATAAAAGCAAAATCATGAATGAGATGAAAATATTGATAAAATATGCATCACCGATAAAAGATATAAGCCACTAAATATGAGTCACTGATAAAAAATATAAGCCGCCAAAAGAGACATGACAGTTATAAACATTTATGTGCTACTAACTTCCCCAAATAAAGCAAAAACACTGATTAATTTGGTGAGAAATCAACAGATTCACAATGCAGTAGGCAAAACACAGGATGTTTAAGACAGTAAATTATATATGTACTACATATAAAATTAATGGAACGCTTTGCCGGTCTATTCTTTATTCCTGGAAAATGTATATCACTTGGTTATGGACCATTGTTCTTTAAATTTACTGAAGCATTTAAATAGCTAATAAGTTCTGGAATTGTTTTCTATTGCTACTTATTTTTTGTTGTTATATTTGTTAGAGTTTTCTCTACTCAGAATTGTGCTGGCTTCATAAAATGAATTGATAAAATTTCTCTGATCTTCTATAACTCAAAAATAGTGTAAATAGCAGAAGAACAGCTGAGTTTTTAGATCTTGAAATAAAGCAAGAAAGTTTTAAGGGTCCCTCTTGGCAGTGTGTACAGAGGGTATTCTCTGAAAAAGATGTTTTAAAATTTATTTTATTTTTTATTTCATTATATTACACACACATTTTGGTTACACATTGTGCTTTTGTACATTTTAAAGTACAAAGTTATAAGGTGCCCTTCACCGAGAATGCCTGCATTTTACAAGTGTGAATCAACTGAACCCTCCTCCCATTGATTCCTGTTGAATTTTACTTCCATAAAGTAAAGTGCACATGTGTGTTGATTGACTAGTTCCAATTTACTATTGAGTACATGTCGTGTTTGTTTTTCCATTTTGCAATATTTCACTTAGAAGAATGGTCTCTAGTCCATCTAGGTTGTTACAAAAGATACTAGATCACCATTTTCATGGCTGAGTAGTACTCCATGGTGTACATACACCACATTTTATTAATCCACTCACGTATTGATGGGTACTTGGATTGATTCCACGTCTTAGTAATTGTGAATTGTTCTTCTGTAAACATTTGAGTGCAAGTGTGTTTATTTTTTTTAGTATCAAGTCTTAATTGAACCCTCAATATAGAATAAAGGCAATGCAGAAAGCATAGAAGAGATTGGGTTGGAACTACACCAGGACATGTCTTTGAAATAAAAATTATCTCTCTTTGCTCTTCCTCCCACCCTCCTTCCCTCCCTCCCTTCTTTCCTCCCTTCCTTTTTTCCTTCCTCCCTCCCTTTCTCCCTCCCTTTCTCTCTTTCTTCCCAACTATAAACTTCTTTTGTTGTCATTTGTTTCTCTTTCTTAACACTGGAAAGAAATACAACCCTTCTTGCTTTTTTTCTCAATTTTCTCCCTATAAGACCTTTAAAGAAAATCCAGAAATGAATATAGCAGTATACAGGAAGTCCCTAACTTATGAACAGTAATTCCAAAATATGCATGTTTGACTCTCATGCTTCCCTTATATATGGTAGGTGGTCAAGGGCGGTCAAGGGCCTGGCTCTTAAGAGTTGAACCTCTCTCCTCTGTAAAATGGGCCTCATCACCATCCCTACATCCTGACTGTGAGGATGAATGGCGTGAATTTCTGTCAAAATTTTAACACTGTACTTGGGACATAGTAAGTATCAGTAATGATAATAGCATTATGATTTTTATTATTAGTTTCGAAGTATCCCTAGCTGATTTTTAGCAGATGGTTGTTTGGGGTTTGGGGGTAGAGGGTGGTCTTGAGTTTCTGCTTGAGCCCGAGCACCGCAGATGAGTTTCACCTCCGTGTCTTAGCTCTCTCTGTCTACACATCTTCCAGCCTCCATGCTCCAGCCTGTGTGATGAACTCTCTTGTTAGAGCCCCCAAGCTTTTCCTGCTACAGTCCCCTCGCTCCCCGCCCATTAGAATTGATCATTTCTTCCTTCTCCTTATACATTATACCTGGACATAGGTTTAAAATTTCATTTAATAATATTAACATTTACGGAATTGTTACTATGTGCCAATTCCTACGTCTGTGCATCGTTCTCTGCAATCCTCATAATAACCACCCGAGGTAGATGCTATCACGGTCACCATTTCACATGTTTCTGCACTTGGTCCCCCAGTTCCTCAAGGTGTTGAGGAATGTATTTCATATTCCTTATACAATGGTGCTAGGAGTCTACTTTATGGACCCTATATGCTCAGAATTTACATGGTGTTAGGAGTAGGATAGGTTCTCCATGACGGTTCACCTGAGATATTCCCTCCCCTCAGTGCTTCATTCCTACCCTGAGATTTGCTTTCTCCTCTTAGCCTTGCCCTGCTTGCTCCATGCCCCATGGCACTTGCTGTGGCTCTTCACCCTCCTCAATGCTGCTGCTTCTGCTGGAGGTCTTGTGTCAGCTCAGAAGGACCCCGACACTCTCCAGCCCTCGGAGCTCCTAGGCTGGTGGGCTGCAGGCTGTGTGAGCAAGGGAGAGTAGTAACTGCCGGAGAGCGGTGTCCGCATGACATAACCTGTCGCTTTGACCATGCTGTGCCACTGTGCTCCTGCACAGACATTGCATTTACCTCGAAAGCCCTTTTTCCCTTCAGGGGTCAACATTAAGTGTCCCCGCCACCCCCCGTCCCACTCCCCGTGCTTGTTTCTGTCCTTACAGTGACTGTTCTCTGCTGGGCTATGTGTCCTCCATGTCTGTGCCACTCCCTGTGAGCTCTCTGAGGGTGAGGGCGAGGGCTGTGTCCTCAGTGTTCTACAACTCATACCCCGGACAAGCACAGTGCCTGGCACTAACCAGTGCTCCAGAATACTCCCTCATTAACCCAACAGAAACATGGTTCTCATGCTGATAGTCCTGCTTATAAAGTGTTTCAGGAAAATTGTCAATTAAACAAATGTTTGAGGGCTGACCTGGACATCTAACCTCCAGGTAGAACACGTTTGTAGGTGAAAGAATTCTGGGCTATTCATATTTATTTTCAGCAGTAAAATGTTAGCTCTGCTCCCAAATTCTGAAGGATCATTGTATTCTCATTGGACTGGCCTACTTCCTCTTGGTTTTAGTGGAAGTCATATGCCCATGGGAGAGAGTCTGGCTGCTTTTGAATAGAAGATGTTGGAGCAATACTCATAAATTTCAGAGTGAATACAATTTGCATGTGCAATAGCTTATTCCCATAATTTAGAGTTTCCTGAGTGACTGAGAGGCTCCCAAGGTAGAGTACATCCCTCAATCATTTCCACACAGCGCTGAGTAGTTGCCAAGCTCTGACCCTTTAATTGTCTGAGACAACACCCAGAGAGTTTGGGAAACAAACCTAGTCAATCCACTTATATCATTTCACAATATTTAAAGCTCATGATTCTCACTGGACGGGGGATATGAAGAATATGTAGGTGGCTCGTTTTCTCACGAAGGACACCCTTATTTTTTTTCGCTCTGAGTATGAATTTTTCAGCAATGATGTAGCACTGGTGGGTTCAATATAATCAAAGTTTTCCAGGATCTTTCTTGCTAAGGAGTGAATCACCAGGTCTTCTGGTGGGTTATGGCAGGAACATCTGTGCATTTTTAAGTTTGTATTAATACTATGCAAAGCAACATGCTCAAAGATGATCAGAGATTCTTGAGGAGTAGTTTTATTTCTTTTCCAGCCTTTACAGTTTGTCTGCAATGTTTATTTTGAACTTCTCCTTTTATTCTTGCTTTTTGCACTTTGTCCTTAAGTGACTTGACAAACCCCTTGAAACATCGTAGACAGTGGCCAAAACTATTATCTAGAAGGATAGGGTGGGTGATGTGGTTGATATAGAGAATTAGACTCTTCCTTTGAAGTTTCATTGCATAGCGAACCCACTGGTTGTATGAAAGGAGCACAGCTCCCTAGGGTAACTCCAGCCAAGGTGAAGATCTTTGGAATCATCCTTGACTCATTTTTTCTCACTCTGTGTCCAATTCTTTAGCTATTTTTGTTGATTCCATTTCCAAGTATTCATAAGTATATCCCTTCCTCTCACCTTCATAGCTACCATCTTGGTCCGAGCTGCCATAGTCTCTATCACCTCCTAACTGATCTCCCTGCTTCCATCCTCGCTCCTGTAGTCTGTCTCCCACATATCTTTTGAGCTGCATCATTTGTTCTCGGTTTTCCAAGTGATCCTGCTTAAGTCAGCTCAGGTCATTCCTCTGCAGAAAACCCTCTGAGAGCTTCCTGTTTTCACTCAGAATAAAAGCCACAGTCCTTACAGTGACCGCAGAGGTCTTACATTCCCAGGACTTCTGTTACCTCTACAACTGCCTTCTTACTGACTTCCCTTGCACACTCTGTTCTGTCCTGCCGGACTCCTGCTATTCACTGAGCATGCCCTCTGGACTGCTTTCCATCCGGACGCCCAGCTGGTACCTGTCCTCCTCTTACTCGTCTCATTTGACCTCTGTGTTCCCTTGGACATTGCGCACTGTCCCCCACTTCTATTCTCTCAGCTTCTGGGCACCACATTCTCTTGGAATTATATGTACCTGTTCAATCAGTCATTCTTGATGTCTTTTATGGGCTTTTCTTTCTCTGTCTACCCCTTAACTCAGGTGTCCATTTCTAGTCCTTTGTAATTCTTACCACCTATTATTTTCTTGAGCAATATTATCCTGGCTGAAGTTTTAAATTTCATATAAATTCACTTATATGTTCATGAACTCCCAAAACTCTATTCGCAGCCTGAGATCCAGGTGCACAGATCCCATTATCTTCTGAATGTCTCCTTCTAGATGTCCCATGGACACTTCAACTCAACATGTCCAAAATGCAGTTTCTTCTTCATTAAGTGGCTCTCTATTCACCTTCTGTTGCAGCTGGTGGCACCACTGAGTCACTTTAGAGTTCCTCTTGACTCCTCCCTCTTCTTTGCTCCCACAGTCAATTAATCATTCAGTTCTATCGGTTGTAAACTTCTTAAAATAGTTTTTAAGATTTGTCTTTTTCTCTTTTTGTTTATTTATAATGGTTTGAATGGTAACTCCCAAATTCCTGAAGCTTGTGAATGTTACCTTATATGAAAAGGGGTCTTCCAGATGTCATTAAGTTAAGAATGTTGAGCTGAGATTATACTGGGTTGTCTTCATAGAGTCTAAGTCCAATTACAAGTGTCCAAACAAGAGAAAGGCAGAGGGAAAGTTGTGACAGACAGAGGAGGGGAAAATAAAGACACGCAGAAGAGAAGGCAATGTGGATATGAGGACAGAGGTGGTGATTGGAGTGATGTGGCCACCAGCCAAGGAAACCAGGGAATGCTGACAGCCACCAGAAGCTGGAGCAGGCAAGGAGTGGTTCTTTCATGTGGGCTCCTGAGGGAGTGCCCTGCTGGCAACTTGAGTTTGGATTTCTGACTTCCAGAAATGTGCGACTATGAGAGAAGACATGTCCCTGTCTTAAGCTCCTCAGTTTGTGGTTATTTGTGATGGCAGCCACAGGAATATGATACATTAACTTTGCCAGTTTGGAAACTTGTCATCCTTGTCTTGGATTAGTGAGACAGCTTCCCGGTGGTGGTTTCTTAGTCACAGTCATCTTAAGTTGCATCTTCCATTCTGCAGCCAGAGTAGTTACAGCCCAAGCACAATCTTCCTTGGTCTTTTCATGTTTAAATCTGTCAGATTCCCTTCACTTGTCACAGACTGGCTCTTTTCCTATAGCTTCAGTGCCTGTTCATCCTAGAACCCTCTCCCCCTCCTTTTGTTATTCCATTGGTTTTGTAAACCCTCAAACTTGGATCAGTCTAGCCATCTGCATTCTTCATCTGTACATCTAGGTTATTGGAAAAACTCATATAATTGCGTGGAATGTTTTCCTCTATGCATTTGTAATTCACAATCTTAGATGGGCCTTCAAAACTATCCACGTTTCTGGGCAGCTTCCTCTCCTGGTTGTTGTCAGAGACTCCCCCAAACCTCTATCTTTTGTTTTGTTTTGTGCTGCCCCAGCTCTCTCTCTTATTAATAGAAATATTAATAGGTATGTTCTCTTCATCCTTCATGGAGAAACTTCCAGGTTCTCAGGGATAACATTTCTCAGTTTCCTGTCCCCAACTTCATCAAGTTTCGTAGCTTCACCTCAGCTTCCTTCCTGTGTCCACTCTTTCCTTCTGTGCTGTTGGCTTTTTCTTTTCATCATCTCCAGGACATAATGTATTACTTCCTCTTCTATTACACTTTATTCTCTCTATGGGCTCCTTCCCCAGTGCTGATAAACATGTAGACATCTTTCCCTTTAAAACAGTAGCTCAAGAATGGAAAAAAAAAGTATCCAATGTACTCAGCCCTACTATGAAACCAATTTATAGCTTTCGTATGAAATCTATAACCCAACTATAGCACAAGAAGAAGGGGCAAGAAGAGAGGGAGGAGAGGGGAAGGATGGGTGGAGGGAGGGTAATTGATGAGACTACACCTATGGTGCATTTTACAAGGGTACATGTTAATTTTACTAAGCGTAGAGTATAAATGTCTGAACACAATAACTCAGAAAATGCGGTGAAGGCTATGTTAACCAGTTTGATGAAAATATTTCAAAAGATATATAAAGTCAGCACATTGTATCTCATGATTGTATTAATGTACACAGCTATGATTTAATAAAAAAACAAAATCAAGTCCTAAATACTTTTAAAATTATGTGACCTGGTCTGTTAAACTGAGAATAGTTTTCCAGGGTAAACTAAGCTGTCTTAAAAAAAAATGACAGGCCCTCAGTCAAAGCTTTGAAATTAGCTCTGGATTTTTCTCTCTCTTCCATTTTAATCAAGGAGGAAAAGAGTCAAATTAGAAATAACATTGGCTAATAACAATGTTATTAGCTGTTTGCTGAGAAATTTTTTCTCCTTTCCTGGCTGGAAAGAAGGGTAAATCATTATCTTTCAGTAACAATCCTCTGCCCCTGTTGGCCTAGCGTACTTGGCAGTGTTATCTGTTGCTATGCACCAGTGACTGTGGGCCTTGCCTGGTCCAGGCTGATCATACCATATGGACTCCCTTCAGGGTCAAATATGTCACTTAAAATCCTTTCTGTTTTTATTTTCAATAATTTATGGGTGGAAACCTCTAGAGACATTTCTACTTTTAATAAAATGCAGAGGTTTGTTTTTAAGCATTTGCTATTTTTTCTAAAGACCCCCTCCCCCATACGCTCTTCCTTTTCATGTTGCGGATTGAATCCTTTCAACTTTTCCCCTTTTCCTGTCTGTCAGTTGCATCCCTGCGATACACTAATTGCTGTCAGTGGTGAATTCCAGAAGGTACCACCTACGGCTCCCAGGGGCACCTCCTCACTCACAAAGACAGGGACCTGGAGAGGAAAGGGGCCCGGCCAGTGAAAGCGAAGGTGCGTGCTTTTAGCTGTGATTTTTTAGGAGTGACAGTCTTATATTCCTATTAGAAATTTTAATCAAGGAAAACGAATGGAAACTACAAATTACTTTCCTCATTCACTGGTTTTCAGATTTTTGTGCCATTTTATTTATTTCCTATCACTGATAGGATGTTTAGAGTTATATAGTTACTGTTTTTATCAAAACTGATTCAAGTTTTAAAATATTTTCTTTCCTGTGGCTGAATGTGATAGACAGAATAGTGGCCCCCAAAGAAGTTCATGTCATAATCCTGGAGCCTGTGAATGGCTGACCTTACATGGCAAAGGCACTTCTCAAAAGTGATTAGGATCTTGAGACAGGAGATTGTTTTAGATTATCTAGGTGGGCCTAATGTAACCACAAGGTTCTTATAAGGGAGGAGGTGGCTCAGAGGGAGACAGAGTCCGAGAGGGAGATGTGATGATGGGAGCAGAGGCTGGAAGGAACCATAAACCGAAGCGTGAGGAGGAGTAGATTCCCCCGAGAGCCTCCAGAAGCCCTGCTGGTAACACTGACTTGAGTCCTGGAGCAAACATTTTGGGGACTTCTTCAGAACTGCAGGACAATAACTTTGTGGGTTTTTTTGAAACAGAGTCTCACTTGGTTCTCCTGGGTAGAGTACTGTGGCATCATCACAACTCACAGCAACCTCAAACTCTCAGGCTCAAGCGATCCTCTTGTCTCAGCCTCCCAGGCAGCTGGGACTACAGGCTATCACCAAGAAGCCTGGCTGGTTTCCATTTTTATAAAGATAGGATCTCCCTCTTGCTCAGGCTGATTTCGAATTCCAGAGCTCAAGCAATCCACCTGCCTCAGCCTCCCAGACTACTAGGATTACAGGCGTGAGCAACCGCACCTGGCCGACTTTGTGATACTTCAGGACACTGAGTTTGTGATAATCTGCTAAAGCAGCAGTAGAAACTGAAACAGGGCTTTTCAGTGTAAAACACAGCATGATTTTCATTCTTTTCACCTAGAACTTAGTGGTAGGTCCTCTCCAGGGAGCAGAGTCACTTTTAGAGGCTGCGATGGGTTCCCCAAAGCAGCAGACTTGCAAACCCCAAAACCACAGTGACTGACTCACTGTCTTATGGACTTGAGCTTGTATCCCTCTCTCCCTCCACATTCTGTGGCCACCATGTTGCTGCTCACTGACCTGTGCCCAGGCTTATGAGCTAGTTTCTTGCTTTGATTTAGTTAATGGGCCTTGGACACCTTAGCTTCTCGTTTACCTGGTTTGGAGTGTCAGCCCATATCCGTCTTTTCTGACATAACCCGCAAAGATGCCTGGCTTTATGCACACAGGTCCTCATTGCTAGGTGCCCTTTTGGGACCAAGCAATCCAACCACCATTTTGGGCAGCATTCTGACGCTCATTTCCCATTTTGGTTTACAGATGTCCCGAATATTTGGCACTGGTTGGGTGTCTATTCATTCATTCTTTAAACAGTAACTTTCTGAACAGCTACTCTGTGCCAAGAACTGGAATAGAAACCAGCCAAGGCTAGATGGGTAAGGTAGAGTCTGCGCCCTCTGGGAGGCCACAGTACAATGTAGGAGACCCACATACAGAGAGCAGGAACAAAGGTAGGAATGTGCCTAGGCTGTCCCTGACCCCAGAGAGGCTTCTCTAGGGTCGTGGGAGCAGAAACTGAAAGGAGGAGGTGCTTGAGTAGAAATTTAGACAGACTGAGTGGGAATTTTCCAGTGGTGTGTGTGCAGGGGGGTGGTGTGAATGAAGGAGCTGGCACATAGTGATTCAGAAGGAGCGAACTAAGAAACATGAGGAATAAAAGAGTGTGTAAGGAACCAGCAGTTGAACGTCATTTGAATATCAAGTGTGGGCTTGGCACCTGTAGCTCAAGCAGCTAAGGTGCCAGCCACTTACACCAAAACTGGTGGGTTTGAATGCAGCCTGGGCCTGCCAAACAACAATGACAACTACAACCAAAAATAGACAGGAGTTGTGGTGGGCACCTGCAGTTCCAGCTGCTTGGGAAGCTGAGGCAAGAGAATTGCGTAAGCCCAGGAGTTGGAGGTTGCTGTGAACTGTGATGTCATGGCACTCTACCCAGGGTGACAGCTTGAAGGTCTGTCTCAAAAAAAAAAAAAAAAGAACATTGAGTGTGAAGCAGAGACTTGTGGGGAAAAAGATGGAGAGGCAGGCAGGGGCCAGACCTTGAAGCACCTTGCATGCCCTAGGATTCTGGCTGTCTACCTTTTAGTGTATAAGAATTATTCATTCAGTTCATCAACACTGTTCAAAACCCTGGGATAAGATGTGAACAAGAAGGCAAAGCCTTTCACAACCCAACAGAGCACAGGAGACAGATAACAGGGGAATCACAATGAAGAGAGGTGGTGGGGCAGCTTACCAACCTGGAGCAGGGTCCAAAAAGACTTCCCCAAAGAAAGAATCTCTGGGCTGAGTTTCAATAGATGGGATTACTTAGGAGCTTTTCAGAAGGGAGAGCTCTGTAGCCTCCAACCTGAGAACCATATTGACTAGGTCTGGGAGAGACCCTTAAACCTGCATTTCATACAGCCTGGTAGGAGGTTCTGATGCAGGTGGATTCATAGAAGCATTTGATGTTGTGACTTCCAGTAAATGGATCTCCAGTGTTGGCCTTCCATATACCCTGAGGCAGGAGGCTCAGACCTTAACTAGCCTCACCAAGATGTTGTAACACTTAGATACTCAAGAAAAACAATACTGCAATAGCTTGGCATTGTTCTACCCACATCTAGATGGTTCTTGAATGATTCAGGGGGAAATTTGGGATGGGGTATGGTTAGAAGCAGTGTGGGAAGTTCCCTGTAAAAGGTCGAGAAATATGAGAACATGCTTCCATAGATGACAAGAATGGGCTGAGCCTCCTGGCCTTGCTTCCTTCCTCCACCAGCTTCCACCAACTTACCCCCCCAGCCTCCACTGCTTTCCAAGGAAATGGGGCTCAATGCCTTAATCCTTAGGCAGAAAATTGGGCTGAGGATACCTACAATTCCTGCTTAGAACTAGCTTCTCTGAAAAACTTCCTAGACTCTAAGTCACAGGCAGATACTTAGATCTTTGTATTCCAGGATGTAGGACAGTATAGTAGAAACAGGATAAAATTGGAAGCTAGGCTTATCAGTGAGTGCTTACCTGCTTTGTAAATACTCAGAGTATTGAATTTCTAGGTGCTTAGAAAGAAAAAAAAAATAAGATCCTGTTCCCGTTCTCACATTTTAGTAGGGGATACAGATAATATTAATCACAATGTGGTAAGTGAATTGTGGAAGAACTCACAGGATACTGTGCGAATAAGAGATGGCCCATTGATACACAAATGGATTAATAAACTGTGGTACATGTATACCATGGAATATTATGCAGCCTTAAAGAAAGAGGGTGACTTTTCCTCTTTCAGTTTTACATGGATGGAGCTGGAACATGTTCTCCTTAGCAAAGTATCTCTAGAATGGAAGAAAAAGTATCCAATGTATACACCCCTAATATGAGACAAATTTATATCTTTCAAGGCTACAACCCAATTATTACACAAGAAGACGGGGAAAGGGGAGAGGGAGGGAAGGGGAGGGAGAGGGTGGGGGGAGAGAGGATAAAGGGTGAGATCACACTTGTGGTCCATATTTGAAGGGTCAGGAGAAGACTTCTAAATATGGATCAAAAATGTTTTCACATAGTAAATGAAAAAATCTCATGAATGTTATGTCAATCAGGTTGATAAAAATATCTCAGATTGTATGTGAAGCCCGCACACTGTACCTCATGACTGAATTATTGTACACAGCTATGATTCAATAAAAAAAAAATAATAATTAAAAAAAAAAGAACCCCTGCCTGAGAGGAGAAGGGGCCGGCAGTGGAGCTCCCAGGAATGGCTAGGGTCAGGGGTGCTAGCCAGATGGGAAGGAAGAGAGCTGAGAAGAGAGGGAAAAGTAAAGAAGAAAGGAAAGAAGGAACAGGCTGCCTTGAAAGCCTGGCTGGGTAAGCCCCAGCACGAGGAGTGGGCCTGGGTGCCCCAGCTTGGGGTCCTCTGTGTGGGAAGAAGCAGGCACTGGAGCTCAGTTGGGGAACTGTTATGAGCTGCTTTATGTCCCCCCAAAGATATGCTGATGTCCCATCCACTGTACCTGTGAAGGTAACCTTACCTGGAAGTAGGGTCTTTGCAGTTGTAACCAAGGGCCCTGATCCTTCTAAGACACACAGAGGGAAGCGGCCGCGTGCAGACGGAGGCACAGACTGGAGTGCTGACAGGGAAATCCGGAAGAGGCAAGGAGGGAGCCTTCTGAGGCAGTGGGGCCCTGCCAGCACCTGGATCTTGGGGTCCTGGCCTCCAGGACTGAGAGAGCATAAACACGTTTTGCTGTAAGCCACCCGGGTTATGATTATTTGTTAGAGCAGCCCTGGGAAACCATACATAGGTGTGATAGTCAGACCCGCGGGGAAGCCACGGCGATGAGAAAGCCACAGGCTTTCCTAGAAAGGAGGCTGCAGGTGGCTGCTGTGCCCCGCAGGATGTCCAGGACTCTGAGCCATAGGCCTCTTAGGAGAAGGGCCATCCCATTCTCTCCTGCTCACCCACTCTCTCAGCAAAGGCCTTGCCTTGCTCGGACCATCTGATGAGGAAAACTACACAAGCTTCCTTATCTCACATGAGCAATTTGCCCTTCCCTAGCTTCTCTACAGCCGGGTGATGGCAGCCATTCTCCTGACGGCGAGACCCAAGGTGAGTGGATGGTCCCTGCCCCGTTACCCCCATCAATCTCTGCACCCAGGGGAACAGGGCCACCCCAAACTGGGGCCTTCCCCAGGGCCCCCAAACTAGGCTTCCTGCCTCTGTGCATAACTTTTTCCAGGAGCAAGTGCATCCCTGAGCCTCCCCCACCTGCCACGCTCCCTGGAGCTCTGTACCCCGTTTTTTTGCTGCCAGTTTGTCTTGGCACTGTCAGCGTGAAGGCCCCTGTAGCTGTGGGAGTGGCTCATTTCAGGTGCCGGTATCTTTTGAGGACGTGTCTGTGTACTTCACAAAGTCAGAATGGAAGCTTCTAGACCTCAGACAGAGGATCCTCTACAAGCGGGTGATGCTAGAGAACTATAGCCATTTGGTGTCACTAGGTAAGTGACCCCTTCAACATACACATACCTAGTCCCTCCTATTCTGTTTCTGAACTCAGTTTATTTCTGAGTTTCCCCATTGATTGGTTACATAGAGCTGTAAATTTCAACAATGCCTCATGAGACTTACTTTGCTTATAAACTCATGTACTGACTAAATGTCTTTCTGCAAAAGATGGGCACAGATTATAGTGGAATATCTATATGCACTGTTTTAGACTTAATTCATTTTTTTCAGTAGTTGCATTTTACCTTCATTCCACTTTAGAGAATGTAGCAGCATCTTTCCTTACATCAAACATGGAGGTCCCACATGAGGTCCAGGTGTGCACTTGGATTTCAAGCCTCAAGAAGTCCAAGAAGGAGCTGGGACAGCTTTAAGCAGGCTGCCCTCCCTTCCTTTGCCAGCACAGCCCTACTACAGAAAGGGTTATTAGTTTGGCCAGTTACAAGGAAGCCCTGGATTCACAGGCTGAGCAGGCGGGAGCCAATGACTAAGAGCAATGCATGCAAGAGAGACAGCCAGGAGTTGTCCCTTCCCTCCAGCCAGGCAGGGCAGCTGAGCAGGAGCACTCCTTGCTGCAGGCATCCTCCCAGCTGTACTGTGACACGAAGCCCTGTTCCCCTTCGTCTAGACTCCACAGATTGCGCCTCTGTGATCCAAACCCCACAGAGGAAAACTAGCTCCATCCCCTGAGTTCTTTCTGACCCTCACCAGGCAGATCTGGGATCCTCAGCTGAGTCTGATGGTGAAGCAGGGTAGGGGCCCTGCTGCAGCTCTCTTGTCACTCAGGATCCCCAGAGATCCCCTATTCCTCACAAGCTTCTCAGCCTCCCTGCAGACCAAGTGATAATGTGGTTGTCCCCTTGGCTCAAGTCACCTACTTAAGAGCCCCTTTGCCCACCTGGCCCCTTTGATTCTTTAGAGGAGCCCTGCCCTTTCCCTGTACCTTCTCACAGCACTTTTTAGGGAGTTCTTTGTTCTCTGTTACCTGAAGATATTAAGGCTGGCCAGAGTTCAGGAGTGACACTGGCCTTAGCTACAGACACTGGCCTTAGCTACTGCTTTCAGCAGATTGGTCCTGACCTGCTTCATTTCCATGGACAGGATTTTCCTTCTCCAAGCCTCACCTGATCTCCCAGCTGGAGCGAGGGGAGGGGCCCTGGGTAGCAGACAACCACAGAACAGGAGTGACCACCAGACTGCACACAGGTGAGTGGCAAGCTTGCCTGCTTGCAGAGGAGGGATGAGAGATTCCCTTTACTGGCAGATGTCAGCCTCCCAGAGAGTGCTGCAACACGTGTCACACCAGCTCTGCTGTTGCCAGCTTGTCCCCTCCAGGTCTCCTGGCTGCTCATGTGACGGCTCCTTACCCCAAGTGCTCACCTCCTGCTCCTCTCTCCTCCTTTGCCTTGGGGCGAGAGTGAAGGGAACAAAACCCTCAGTAGAGACCCAAGGAGGGCTGGTGCTGGTGACCCTGACTGGTACTGTCCTTCACAGGTGACAGGATAAGGAGCCACACGTCAATTTCCAAGCAGACACACTCTCAAAGAGAACTCCCAGGGGCTGCTGAGGGGGGTCAGGCAGCGAGGTTGCCTCTGCCACAGGGTAGTCCTGCCAGAGCCTTGTCACAGCGGAGCAGTGTTCAGGGCCGCGGGCAGAGTTCGCTCGGTCGGCAGCCGTGTACCACCGGCGCCGAGAAGCGCTACCTGTGCCAGCAATGCGGGAAGTCCTTCAGCCGCAGCTCCAACCTCATCAAACACCGGGTCATCCATAGCAACGAGAAGCCCTATGCCTGCCCAGACTGCGGGAAGCTGTTCCGGCGCAGCTTCGCGCTGTTGGAGCACGCACGCATCCACAGTGGCGAGAAGCCTTTCGCCTGCCCCGAGTGTGGCAAGGCCTTCACGCGCAGCTCCAACCTCATCAAGCACCAGGTTATCCACAGCGGCGAGAAGCCGTTCGCCTGCAGCGACTGCGGGAAGCTGTTCCGGCGCAGCTTCGCACTACTTGAGCACGAGCGCATCCACAGCGGCGAGCGGCCCTACGCGTGCTCTGAGTGCGGCAAGGCCTTCAGCCGCAGCTCCAACCTCATCGAGCACCAGCGCACTCACAGTGGCGACAAGCCCTACACCTGCGGCCAGTGCAGCAAGGCCTTCAAGGGCGTGTCGCAGCTCATCCACCACCAGCGCAGCCACAGTGGTGACAAGCCCTTCGCGTGCCGCGAGTGCGGCAAAGCCTTCCGCGGCCGCTCAGGTCTTAGCCAGCACCGGCACGCGCACAGTGGCGAGCGGCCTTACGAGTGCAGCGACTGTGGCAAGGCCTTCGGCCGCCGGGCCAACCTCTTTAAGCACCAGGCGGTGCACGGCGCGGGCACCCGGACTGCCGGCCGGCCCCGGGGCTCCAGCAGGAGCGCTGCAGCCGCGGGAGGTCCTCCACAGGGAAGCGACGCTGCCCGGCCTGGGCCGAGTGGCCGCTGACCCCCTGGCCTGCCGCGCAGGCCCTGGCAGGTGCAGCTACAGCACCAAAAGAGCCAGGACCGAGCCTGCCTGTGCCTGAGGACCTGCCCCCCCCCAACCCAGTGTGCCTGTGGCGAGTGCACAGGCACGTGAGCATAACCCGCTCGTCCCTGTGCAGCAGGCGGTGACCTGAGTTTACAGCAGAGAGGGCCCTTGCCTCCACAGACTTGTAGGTGTTCCCCGGTAAGGAACACTGAAAGCACTTTAGTCCTTCAGCACTTACTCCACCCTCCTGATGTGGGACAGGGAAGGACTGGGCCAGCAGCTGCCTCTACAGAAGCCCTGACCGCCCACCCCATCACCTCTTGGGGGGGGGGTGTTCTGGGTAATGGCTGGCCCAGGCCCTGCAGGCAGGACAGGACCTGGGAGACTTTCACCATGTTGCTCATGCTCACTGCCAGCCACTCTGCTGGCTTCATTCTCCCTTCCCACCCACTGCCTTCTGCCCCCACACCCCACCAGCAAAGGCCACCTTGGCCTAAAGCTTCAAATCTGTCTGCTCCTCTGCTCAGGCAGCCTCCCTGTGGGGCTGATGACAATCAGGAGAACAGGTTCAGAATTTGCAAGACGGAAAGCAAGACGGGTTCAGAATTTGCACTCGGGCGGCCCTGTGTGGTGACAGAGCGTGCCAGGTGGCATCGCCCATTGACTTTTACGGGACATTTCTTAGAATATGGAACATTCAGCTGCTTTGAATGTTTTCCTATTCAAGACTAAAGTAAGTTGAAATAGAGATTTTTGCCATATGAGAGATTATTGCCATGAGAATCAACCCCTAAGTGGGAATCCCTTCAGCCCTCTGAGAAGACCTCAGTAAGGAGAAAGAGGGCCATGCCAGGCCTGACACCGGCTGAGTGTGGTGGCAAGCCTGGCCCTTTTTCTCTGTGATGATGTAATCCATCCCTATGCCCTTCAGCCCTGTGGAGACAGGGCACACCCTTTGAATGCCACTTTATTGAAAGCCAAGGGCAGTTCTCGAGGACATTGTAGTGAGGCAGAGGCAGCTGCTGGCAGGCCCTGCCCAGTTCTACCCATCCTATCCTCAGAGCTACGCCCAAGACTTCTGCCCCTTGTTGCTCTTAGCCCAGCATCCTGGTTGGCAGCAGCCACCTCCTTCCAGGCCTCTCCACTACCAGGGGAGAACATGGCTTTGTCATACACAGTGCCCAAGGGCAGGTCGGTGGTAGGCAGATGGAGGCCATCCTGAGGTCTCCAAGAGCTGTGCCTTCCCTACCAGAGGTGGGAGGGTCACAGACAGCTGCCTCCTATTGGAAGAGTGTGGGAAAACCTGGGAATACAGCATTCCCTCTGAGGATACTGCTTGGAGCTCCAGTTAACCACTAGGGTACCTCCAGCAGTTTGGTATACACACACACACATATGTGCACATATATGTATGTAAGTTTTATATGTGTGTGTATGTCATGAAAAGTTGCAGGGTTTTTGTAACTTGCTCATCTTGTAGCCTCTTTCAGCAGTGCCTAGACTCCTGTCCTTCTATGATTGCCTTCTTGTCTATAAGCCTGTGACTGCATGTCATGATCCATCCCCAAGTCCTCTCTGCTAAGCCCCAGTTCCAGTGCTTAGTAAGTACATGTGAAATGAATATTGTACTCCTGGCACACTGAACTCAGACTCGGTACCATAGTTTCTCTAGCTTTACCTGGGACCAGTCCAAGTATCTGCAACTTTGAGTTTCCAGTATAAAAGAAGTATTGGGAACAGTGTGTTTGAAGTCCCTGGTGAGGTCATTGGGAAGTTTGGATTTTTCTGAATCACAGATAATCCCTGGCATGGCTTCAGGAAGCAGTCCCCCTGCAGGGTAGGAGGCTATGTGCTTGGGCTTCAGTCCCACGTTCTTCAACTGACCCTGGAAAGGAACAGATTGGCACAGGCTAATACCCATCTCCGTCGCTCTGCTAAGTGAGTGCTCTAGTCCTGCCTGCCGGGTAGTCACCAGCGCCCACTGAAGAGAGAACTGTGTCTCTCACAGTGAGCACATCCTTCCATAGGTTCTAATGTGTAAGCCAACTCTGGTTTTGAGCTAAGCTCCCTTTTTTCACCTTAGGACTTGTGGTAAAGGACAACTAGATGCAGGAAAGAAGATGTACTGGCATTTTCAGCAGAAAGTGCATTTGCCAGGAGAGCTGCTGGACACTTGCATTCTGATTTTAGAAGTTTCAGGGTCCCCAGTGCTTGCCTAGGTAAATTACATATGTCGGCGTACCTTTTTGTTCATTGGTTCTGGGTCTGATTTAGCTCCTCGTACTTAGATTCACACTACAAGGTCATTATTAGTGTCATTTTCTTTTACCCATAGTATTCAGGTATACAGTATGAACCGAATGGGTTTTGCTTGAAATAAGAGAGTGTCCAGAAAGGACACTGTATTTTTCCTTCTACTGTGCCTTGAATTTGGGCTCCCTTTCCCCTTACTGTGTGGGGAACTGGGATGAGGCCAACACTTGCTTTTTGATGGACAACTAGAATGTAAGAGCTTAAACTACTGGGAAATTCCTTTCCGCTTTCCCCCTGCCATAGGAACTCCCCTGAGAGTTCCCATTTGCCCTTGTAAACTTTGGACCTTTCAAGATCCATGTGAATGCTCTGGCAGTATCTCCACGGTAACTGGTATGTCATCCTGACTGAATTCATTGTCAAGTGGAACTGTTCCCGTTTAGTTGGCTGGCAAACAAACAAGGAAAATCTGCAAGTGTCTGGCCCTTGAAACGAACCCTATTGCAGAGGGGCTGTTATGAGGATTTAAACTTCCCAGATAAGCAGTTGGGGTCAAGGTTGCAGGAAAGGCTATTAGCACAGAATTGTGCAAAAGAGCCCAGAGCTTGTACTTATGTGTTCCTGCAAAGGTGAGACAGAAAGGCCCCATGGGTGGGCTACCTCAGTGTGCCCAAGGGTACAGGCTCCTCTGACTGGGATCATGAGCAGCCCCCTGAGGCCAGGTGGACACCATGGCTCTGAGACCAGGAAGGAAGGCTGGGCCTGATCCCCACATTCCTCAGCAAAGCACTATACCATTTTCCTGAGAAACGTAGCCATGACTTCCTTCCAGTTGTTCATGTTGCCACACTTCAGGCAACATAGCATCAGCCACTTGGCCTTGTGAGTACAAAGGGCAGCTCTGGAGACAGGAAAGGGAGGTAGAGGGAGCTAGGGGGGCGAGGTGCTAGGAAGTGCTTGGGTTGAGATGGGTGGAAGAAGGGCATGTTCTAGGGGACTTTAGGAGGGTTTCTGTAGAACAGTGACAGGTTAAATGGTCAATTGGGACCAGCGTATGGAGAGCCTAGGATGCCACATACGAAAGTTTGGACTCTACCTGATTCCTAATAAAGAGCAATTTTCCTAAACATGAAAGAATTATTGTACAACCACCACAGATTTTATATATTTTAGCCATCTGGATGCTTATGACACCCCTGAGGTGTCAACCTTTATAGCTAGCTGAGTCCCCCATGCATGTGACAAGGGATTGCTTTGACATAAGGGGCCCTGTCTGCTTTTCTCAGGAGTTCCCACTTGGCCATGGTTTCACTGGGTCTTAAGCTAGACCCAGTGTGTCTGTGACTTCACAGAGCAAGAGCCATACAGGATTCCTGGACAGCTTCAAGTTCAAGACCTTGGACATTGAAGAGGGGCACAGCAACTCCTTTTTGTGTTCAGGAGGGCCAAACTTGGTTTTTCTCCACCACCTGGGAACATACACATAGAAAATAAAGGCCTGTGGATCTGGAGGTTCCTGATGTTTAGCCTTTCTTTGACAGCTTTACGGAGGTATAATGGGCATACAGTAAACTGCACATCTTTCAATTGTGTGACTAGATGAGTTTTGACCTGTGTGTACATGTGTGAAGCCATCCTCATACACAAGACAGTAGCCTTGTGGTTCCCCCAGTCCCTATCCCCACAATTGCTGCTCTGCCTTCTGTCAATAGAGAGTAAGTGTCATTTTCTAGAGTTCTGTATAAATGGACTCGCACAGTATCTGTCTGGCCTCTGTCATACGACGTAATTATTTTGAGATTTATCAGGTGGTTGTGTGTATGTCAATACTTCATTGTTATTGCTGGCAGTATCCCATTGTACGAATGGACCACAATGCCTAACTACTTGTTGATGGACATTTGGGTTATTTCCAGTTTGGGGCCATAACAATTAAAGCTGCTATGAATATTGTGTATAAGTTTCTGTGTGGACATGTTTTCATTTCTCTTGGGTGTATAAACAGGAATTGCTGGCTCATGTGCTAATACTTTATGTTTAACTTTTCGAGGAACTGCCAAATTATTTTCCAAAACAGGCCACCATTTTATGTTCCACCAACAGTTGCAGTTTCTCCACATCCTCACCAACACTTGTTATTATCTGTCTTTTTAATTCTAGCCATCCTGGTGGGTGTGAAGTGGTATCCCATAGTTTTGATGTCCATTTCCCTGGTTACTAATGACGTTGGGCCCCATTTCATTTGCTCACTAGCCACTCATATATCTTCTTTGATGAAGTGTCTGTTCAAATCTCCTATCCATTTTTAAATTGAGTTGTCTTCTTTTTATGTTGTAAGAATCCTAGACACAAGTCAGATATATATGTGTTCTGCAGTACTTTTTTCCAGACTATGGCTGGCCTTTTGAAGAGAAGTTGCTTTAGCTTGATGAGGTCTAATTTATGAATTAGACTTATTTATTTTATAGTTTGTACTTTTATGTTCTAGTTAAGAAATCTTTACAAAACTCAAGTCACTAAGACTTTATTCCATACTTTCTTATAAAAACAAAGATGTATTTTCTTATAGAATATAGTTTTAGCTATAACATTTAGGTCTGTGATCCATTTTGTGTATGGTGAGGCAAATTCACAATTCATTTTTTTCTACATGGATATTCAGTTTTTCCAGCACTGTATTTGTTTAAAAGATGATCTTTTCCCACTGAGTTGCTTTGGCACCTTTACAGAAAATCAGTGGCCATACGTGTGAGAGTCTACTTCTAGACTTTACCTGGTTCCCCATCAGTTGGTGCTATGGATTGAATGTGTCGCCTCAAAATTAATTTGTGGAATCCCTGACCCCCATGGGATGGTATTGTAGGGGAAGCTTGGGAAATGACAGCTTCACATGAAGTCATGAGGGTAGGGCCCTCATGATAGGATTATTGTCCTCAGAAGAAGAAGAAGAAACACTAGAGCTGCTTCTCTCCACCATAGAGGCTACAGTGAGAGGGTAGCCATATACAAGCCAAGAAGAGAGCCCTCACCAAGAATTAAATCTGCCAACACCTTGATCTGGGACTTCTTAGCCTCCTGAACTATGAGAAATAAATGTCTGCTGTTTAAGCTACCCAGTCTGTGATATTTTGTTATGGCAGCCCAAGCAGACTAAGGCAGCCAGTTTGTCTATCTTTATGCCAATGCCATGTTGTCTTGACTGCTGTAGCTTTATAACACATCTTGAAATCAGGTAATATGAATTCTCTAAAACTGTTCTTTTTCAAAATTGTTTTGTCTATTCTAACTTTTGTTGTAACTGAGGCCACCCATAAAAAATACGGACCCCCACTTTGGGTACAAATCAGAGGTGATTTTATTTAGTCCTGCACAGGGGGGTCACTATAAAAAGGCAGACGGCCCAAATCAGGTGGTCATTTATTACATCTGTACAGACGGACCGCTGCCCAAAGGGCAAACGGCCAAATCAAGTGGTTACATCTGCACAGACGGACCGCTGCCCCCAAAAGGCAAACAGCCAAATCAGGTGGTTACATCTGCACAGATGGACCGTTGCCCCCAAAAGGCAAATGGCCAAATCAAGTGGTTACATCTGCATAGACGGACCGCTGCCCCTAAAAGGCAAACGGCCCCTAAGAGAAATGCAGGCAGCCTTTTATACCCTTTTTGTGCTGATGTGACAAAGCAAGCATGTACAAAAGCAAAACATGGTGGGTTACAAGGCGGAGTCACAGGTAGTTGGCTCAGGGGGTAGCTGCATGGCAGGGGGGTAACATAGTAACCATGGGGACAACTGGGAAAGCCCAGTACCTGGGAAAGTTAGTTTCCTGGGAATCTCTGCTTGAGTGAGTTTTTACCATTGTTTAGCTGGCTAGGGAGGTTGAGGTAAGTTTCTCATCATTGTGTTTAGACATTGCTAGGGAGTCAGGGAACTCAGAGAACTTCCTTGTCATTAACCTGTTCTCAGAATTAAACCAAAAAGGGAGGTTTGAGATGGACGGGGACTCAGGCTGAAACAGTTAGGGGCCTTTAGGGGTCTTCTTGCCGGGTCAGTTACTACACTTTGTCACATTTCCACATGAGCTTTAGAACCAATTTCTATGAAAAAAAAAAATTGCCTACTAGGATTCTAGTGGGAATTGCATCAAATCTATTAATATAAACCATTTGGGGGAGGAATGACATCTTAGTATTGAGCCTTTCAGTCCATGAACATGATATATTAATGTCTTTCCACGTGGGGCCCTTCTTTAATTCCTCAGCAATGGATTGTAGTTCAGTGTCCAGGTCTTGGACTCACATTGTTAGATTCATACTTACACATGGTTATTGATTTTAAGGTTATAGTTTCAATCATTCTCAGTAACCCTACATTCTAATTTAGTCATTTATTCATCCCACAGGCATATACTGAACATTTACCTGTGTGCTGAGATATGAGGATGAATAAGATGCATGCCTTGCCTATGCTCAGGAGTTATTTGTTTGTTCCTATGATGTTTCTGTTTTAGCCCAGCCCATATTTGGCAGTGCCCTTGACCATAATATAAAATAGACTTATGTGTCCCATGTTTCTGGTCATGAGAACTTATAATTATTCCAAGAATTTTTTTTTTTTTATCGTTGGGGATTCATTGAGGGTACAAGAAATCAGGTTACACTGATTGCATTTGTTATGTAAAGTTCCTCTTACAATCGTGTTTTGCCTCCCAAAAGTGTGGCACACACCAAGACCCCACCCCCCCTTATTCCAAGAATTGTTTTAAAAACCTTTTCTGGAAAAGTCTGACAGAAAAACAAAATCAAATCAGAACAAGGAAGTAAGAATCAAATTAATTTAAGGGGATGAGATTTTTTTCCAAAGAAAATATTCCTTACTTAATATACCATGTATTTTCCTTCAGTGTTCTAGTGAGTTAAGGAGAACAAGATAAGAGGAGGCAGAGGGAAGCAATCCAGGCAGGCAGAGGACAGCTGAGGAGAACAGGAGCAGCTTTGATTATTTCCTCTGATTACGGGAATGAGATGGAGGAAGAAACAAACACAGTGTATGCGTTAGGAAAGTAGTCACAAGTCATAGAAAACCTGGCTCTGAACTTGAAAATTTAGCGGAAATGGACAAATTCTTGGAAACACATAGCTGCCCTAGACTCAAACAGGAAGAAATAGAACTCCTGAACTGACCAATAGCAAGCATCAAAATTGAAGCAGCAATAAAAATTGTTCCAACAGGCTCATTGCCCGTAGTACAGTGGTTATGGTGCCAGCCACATTCACAAAGGCTGGTGCGTTTGAACCCAGCCTGGGCCAGCTAAACAATGGACAACTGCAATAAAAAACTAGCCAGGCATTATGGCCAGCACCTGTAGTCCCAACTACTTGGGAGGCTGAGGTAGGAGAATTGCTTAAGCCCAAGAGTTTAAGGTTGCTGTGAGCTATGATGCCACAGCACTTTACTGAGGGTGACATAGTGAGGCTCTGTCTAAAAAAAAAAAAAAAAAGTTCCAACAAATGAAGTCCCAAACCAGATGGTTTCACACTGTATTTTACCAAGCCTACAAAGAACTTGTACCTATACTGCATAAATTATTCCATAACATGGAAAAGGAAGAAATCCTCCCTATCTCGTTTTACAAAGCCAATATCACCTTGATACCAAAGCCAGGAAAGGACACGATGAAAAAAGAAAACTACAGACCAATATCTCTTATAAATAAAGATGCAAAAATTCTCAGGTAAATCAAATTCAGCTCCACATCAAAAAATTAATTCACCACAACCAAGTGGGCTTCACCCCAGAGACTCAAGGATAGTTCAATATATGCAAATCTATAAATGTAATTCACCACATAAAAAAGATGCAAAAACAAAGACCATATTATCCTTTCAATGGATGCAGAAAAAGCATTTGACAAAATTCAGCATCCTTTTATAAGAATGCGTAATAAGATAAGCATAGATGGGACATAACTCGAAATTATAAAAGCCATATATGAGAAATCCACAACTAACATCATTCTGAAGGGGGAAAAAATTGAAAGCATTCTTGCTTAGCACTGGAACCAGACAAGGTTGCCCACTATCACCTCTTCAACATACTGCTGGAAGTCCTAGCCAAAGAAATCAGGCAAAAGAAGGAAATCAAGGGTGTCCAAATGGGTAAAAAAGAGGTCAAACTATTGCTCTTTGATTACAATATGATCGTATATCTAGAAACCCCCAAAGATTCAACTTCAATCTCAATTCAAGGGATTCCTAGAATTGATAAATTCAGCAAAGTCTCAGGCTACTAAACCAACATACACAAATCAGTAGCTTTCATATACACAAATAGTCAAGCTAAGAATCAAATCTAAGACACAATACTTTTCTCAGTACAACAAAAACAATAAAATACTTAAGAATATATTTAACTAAGGAGGTGAAAGACTTCTATGGGGAGAATTATGAAACACTGAAGAAAGAAATGGCAGAGGATATAAACAGATGGAAAAACATTCTGCTTGTGGATCAGTAGAGTCAACATTGTTAAAATTCTACTGCCCAAAGTGATTTATAGATTCAACACAATCCCCATTACATTACCAATGCCATTTTTCACAAATCTGGAAAAAAATAGTTCTATGCTTCATGTGGAACCAGAATAGACTCTAAATAGCCAATGCAACCTTACATAATAAGAACAAATCAGGAGGCATCACTTTCCCAGACTTCAAGCTACGCTACAAGGCTATAGTAACCAAAACAAGGCATGGTACTGGCATAAAATTAGGTTGATTTAAAAAAGAGTAAATTAAGTAAACAAGATGAGTTATATATTAACCAGTGTGATGTAAGCATTCCTAATTCTATATGAAATCAGCACATTATACCCCATATATGCATTAATGTATACATGATCTATGTGTTTATGATTTAATAAAAAAGATTTTTAAAGAGTAAAAACAAATTGGTAATTTACACCTATAGATCAGAGCACAGAATCTAGAAATAAAATCATCTTCCTATCCTCATCTGATCTTTAGCAAAGCAGACAGAAAACATACACTGGGGAAAAGAATCCCTATTCAATAAACGATGCTAGGAAAAGTGAATAGCCACATGAAGAAAACTGAAAGGATCTGTAACTCTCATTGCTCACAAAATTAATTCACAATAGATAACAGACTTAAACCAAAAACATGAAACTGTAACAATTATAGAGAAAAATGGAAAAATATAGATACCAGCCTAGGGAAAAAAAATTATGAAGAAGACCTCAAAAGCAATCACAACAATAACAAAAATAAACATATGGGACCTGGTCAAATTAAAGTTTCTGCACTGCTAAGAACACAATCAATAGAGCAAATGACAACCCAAAGAATGGGAGTCATCAGAAGCTGGAAGAGGCAAGAAGGACCCTCCTTTAGAGCAGTGATTATCAACTGGTATGCCACGGCACACTGCTGTGCTGTGAGAGGATCTTAGGTGTGCTGGGAAATTTTTTAAAGGCCATTGATTAAATTATTTTTGGAAGTTCAAAGCACAGTAAGTATATTCTTTTTTTTTACTCTTTTTTTTTTATCAACATAATTTAAGTGTGCCCATGGAAGTTTAACTATAGGTTCAAGTGTGCCACGAGATAGAAAAGGTTGAAAAACAGTGCTGCAAAGCCTTGAGAGGGAGCACAGCTGCCTACACCTGGATTTCTACCCATGGACCTTCAGCCCTGTATGCCTTCACCCTGGAGGCTGCAGCAAGGGATGGTGCCAGCAATGGGGGTAACAGCGCGGGGGCAGTGCCAGTGGTGGCAGTATGGGGGCCTTGCTTAAACCCCTCCCCATGGGCAGTACTCTGCTGAGCTGGTTGTACACACTCTGCTGAGCTGGGGACCATCCTGAGCCCTGCTTATAGGCTTGGAAACTGAGTCTCACAGATGGAAGGAGTTGTCTGGGCCTCACTGCCAAGAAGCAGTGACAGATTCCCACCCAAGTACCGGACTCCAGCACTGCTGTTTCTTCCACTCCAGCCAACCTGGGAGAGCAGTCATCTGAACTCTGCCACCCAAACTGGAGGGGATCCAGTTGCCTTTCCCATTTTCCCAACCACCCATGTTGGGATGATGCTACAAAATTACCGTACCCAAAGATGACTTCACCCCAAAGTAGATTTGACTTTCTGAGCAGAATTGTACAAAAGGAAAAAAAGCACAACCTGTTTTGGGGATTCTCAAAGCCTCTGCTCATTCTCCCCAGTCTAAGTTCTCACTGGGGAGTCAGGGGCCTTGAAGCAATGCCAAAAGCGCTTTCTTAGAGCCCTTATGCCACCTGGTCACTTAGGAGGTTACGTACCTTAGTTCCCTTTCTATAAAGCAAGGACAGTGACATGTCCCAGTTGTGATAAAGAGGAAGAGCCTTCAACTATCCTTCCCTTCGGCATATCCACACAGGGGTACCGCTTTGGGCCAGGTCCTGGCCTGGTGGTGGGGACCATCAGTGAGCCAACCCAATCCCTGCCCTCACAGAGGCGGCCTGCTTTCCAGAGAGGGGACACAAACCCAAAGGAGGTAGAGAGACCACAGGATCAGAGTGCCACCTGCTGTGTGCATAGAAAGTGAGGTAGTGACATACTTCTTGAGGACAGGACACAATTATAACAGGGACTTTACCTAATAAACATAATCAGTGTAACCTGGTTCTTTGTACCCTCAATGAATCCCCAACAATAAAAAAAAAAATTGAGGAAGTGGTCAGACAGGGTTTCCCTGCAGGGAGGGAACAGAGGCCTAGAGGGGAAGATATCAGGAGAAAAGCAGCTCAGGAAGAGGGCACAGCCAGGTGGCCTGTTAGTTGTGGCACAAAAAAGTACCACAGACCAGGTGACAAAAATGAGAGAAATTCAGTGTCACTGTTCTAGAGGCCAGAAGAGCAAGATCAAGGCATCAGCAGGGCCATGCTTATTCTAGGGTCTCTAGTGGAGGACCCTTCCTGGCCTCTTCCAGCTTTTGGTGGCCTCTTTAGCTTGTGGCAGCATCACGCCAATACTTGATTCCATCTTCACATGGCCTGTCCCTCTTCTCCCTGTGTGCCTCTCCTCTATGTCTCTTCTAAACACTCGTGAGTGAATTTAAGGCTCACCTAAGCAATCTGGGGTGACCTCATCTCAAGATCTTTAATACAATAACATTTGCAAAGAGCACTTTTCCAAATAAGTTCACATTAATGGGGCCCAGGGATTATGACATGGACACATCTTTTGGCATGGCTCCTACTCACCTAGCACAGGAGCCCAGTGAGCCAGGGCAGCCATGCAGGACTTGGAGGCTATGCAAGAAGAGAATGTGCCCAGCATCTAGTCCAAGGGCTCAAGAATCACAGATCTGTAGCCACAGATGGTGTTCACTGCACGTTTGCTGTATACTGGGCTGTAGGTATGAGCCATCCTCCTGACAACACTGTAAAGTCTCCATTTTACTGATGGGAAAAGTGATGCCAGGATGTGAGGCAGCTTCTGCCAGTCATAGCTGGGGAGTTTCAGGGGCCAGGGCCTGGCACCCAGATTCCTCGCTGCAAAATCTATGCTCTGCTGACTGCTAGATCCCTCCCAGCCACATCTGCAGAGTCCTCCGCTCTGCCCCATGGGGCCTGGGAAAGGCCAGCAGTTCTTTCCCTTTCTCTGGGAGCAGCTTTTCCAGGTTCTCCAGGGGACAGGTAAAATGCTCCGAATGCACAGGTGGTGGGCTGGGACACATGATAGAGACATCTCTAGCTGTTAGCAAGACAGCCAGCCAGAAGGTTGTGCTCAGCTTGCTAGTGACCAGCCTGCCCACCCTCACCTCCAAACTTTGGCTTTCCTCACCTCCACTGACTTCCCTGTGCCTGTCACCCAGAGAGGTGAGCCCATGAGGCAGATGAGAGTACCAGGGATGGATGTCGCCAAGCCTGCAGGCGGCTGGCAGTAGAAAGGAGAGGCCACTGCAACCCAGCCTCGCCTTATTGGGCACCAAAGTTCAGAGAGAACTGAACGTTGCCAAATTTCCCGGGTTGGAAGGAGACCTTTCTCTGTCACTTTCGTAGAGCATTTCCCCCTTTGTGAATCCTTCCTCTTCCTCCCAGAGACTTAGGCCAATCTTTGAAAGCCCTGTACATAAACCTTTCTCCAGGGCTCCAGTGAAGGGATGCAGGCAGCTCTTTGGAATGCACTCAGAGAAGCTAGAGCCCTAGCTCCCTCCTTCCAGGGGATTCAGTGTGGGACCTGACTCCAAGCTCTGGCCTCTAAGAGAAAGCACTACTTTTCCTTTGTATAAAGGCAATTAATTCACTTGCCCAGATAACCTGCAGGTTGCCAGGTGCTTTTCCCCATTCACAGACTATGTTGAGAAGGTACCTGGCTGGTTAGATGAGAGGGGATGCTTCTTTCCTTGTCTCTGCAGTCTCACTAGCAGTTCGTGTTACCATTTTCTATTTTTTTCTACCTTTCTGGGGAGGACTCCCCGGCTTGGTGAGACCTTTGGTCTTCCCCAGTACATGAAGGGGTGGAGTCCCAAGTGTGGGGACAGGTCCAGAGGAAGGGAGTGGGGGGCCAAGTAGAGGCCATGGATCAGGGCCTGGGGAAAGGGCCAGAAGAGAGCTGGGCCCAAAGGCACCTGGGTGGGACAAAACCTGGCCTCCCCGAGGAGACTGGCACCCCAGGAGGCTCGGGCTTCAGCTGGGACTGCAATGACCCTTCTGCCTCAGTGGTTGTTGGGGCTCAGCTTGAGAGTAGCTAGAAATGAAGAGACAGAAGTTGGGAGGATGCCAGGCAGTAGCCAAGAAATAAGGTGCAAGGCTAGAGGGCAAGAAGGTTGAGTGACTGAAGAAAGGCTCTGGAAGCCCAAGGCCCCTGCCTACATACCAGCAGTGCTGCCAGAGCTCCACACTGATAGCCACACACCTGGCCTTCACCTGGCAAATGGTCCTGAGCTTCTAGGATAACAGGAACATCTGTGAAGCTTCCAAATAAAAGGACCCAGCAACAGCAAAAATGGGTCTGAGGAGGCCAGCTTCCCTGTGCAGCCCATGGCTCCCAATCCCAGCCAAACACTGCTTGCCTGCAGGACAAGGAAAGAAAGAATTCTGAAACTATCTTCTAGAGGCAAAGCTGCAAAACCAATAACGTGAGACAGAATAGAGGCCTCAGAAAGGAAGCAGTGATGGGCAGTCACCCATACGAAGTGCATTTGCTGTCTAGAGGGGTGACAACACAGGGACTGGCCATGTGCTCTGTCATGATCAAGTACAGATTCATGGATATTCTGCACTGAGAAAAGCCCAGAGGACCGAGTCTGTGTGACAGTCAGTGGGGGGCATGCTTTATGTATCAACTAGGCCAGTCTGTAGCACCCTTTTTTTGATCAAACACATCCTGATATGGTTTCGAAGGTATTTTTCAATGAAATTAACATTTAAATCAGTAGACTAAGTAAAGCATATTATTCTCCATGATATAGGTGAGCCTCATCCAATCAATACAAGGAGATCTTAAGAAAAAATGGGGCTGAGGTCACCCAAAGAGGAAGGAATTCTACCTCCAGACAGTCCTTGGACTCAAATGCTACTCTTCCCTGGGTCTCCAATCTGCAGACCGTGGAGTTCTTAGCCTCCACATCATATCATTACATGAGCTAAGTCCTTAAAATCTCTCTCTCTCTCTCTCTCTCTCTCTCTATATATATATATATACACACACACACACACACACACACAAATATATATATAATGTGATATATGCATTGCATATAGTATGTCTATGTGTGTTAGTCAGAGCCCTAATAGAGTTATAGAGTGGCAAGCGAAACACACAGCAACTAAATGCACAAAGAAAAACTATCAGACATGAAGGACCTCAATAAAAAGGCCATTAAAATGGAATATTTTAATATAGTGTCATTTAATTGGCCAGATGTAGACAAAAAACAACTAGATTTTAAAGCTATACAGAAAAGCCTATCTTTTAAGGAAATGTGTTATTTCCAGAGGCTATGGAACATTTTTAAAGTTATTTATGCATTTGATTTCTGTTATGGGTTGAATTATTTCCCCCTGCATCCAGAAAACTGTAAGTTAGAGTCTTAATCCCTAGTACCTCAGAATGTGCCTCATTTGTAAAAAGAATCTTCACAGAGATGATCAAATTAAAATTAGGCCATTAAGGTGGGCTTTTTTTTTTTTTTTTTTTTTGAGACAGAGCCTCAAGCTGTCACCCTGGATAGAGTGCCGTGGCCTCACAGCTCACAGCAACCTCCAATTCCTGGGCTCAAGCGAGTCTCCTGCCTCCACCTCCCAAGTAGCTGGGACTTTAGGCGCCCGCCACAATGCCCGGCCATTTTTTTTTTTTTGGTTGCAGCCGTCATTGTTGTTTGGCGGGCCGGGCTGGATTCGAACCTGCCAGTTCAGGTGTACGTGGCTGGCGCCTTAGCCCGTTGAGCCACAGGCGCCGAGCCAAGGTGGGCTTTTAATGCAATGTGACTGTGTCCTTATAAAAAGGGGACATTTGGACACAGACACACACACACAGAGAAAGAAGGCCATGTGGAGGTGAAGGCAGAGATTAGGTGATGTGTCTACAAACCAAGGAACACCAAAGATTTCTAGCAAACCCTGGAAGCTAGGGGAGAGACCTGGGACAGTTCCTTCCTAAATGACCCCCAGAAGGAATGAACCCTGCTGATACCTTGAATTTGGACATCTGGCCTGCAGAACTGGAAGAAAATCCATTTCAATTGTTTAAGCTCTCCAGTCTGTGGGGCTTTGTTATGGCAGCCCCCAACCCTGACTCAAAAACATGATATTTCAAGCAACACATCCTCAGATATATAACTGAAATGCACAATTAAAGATGACAACAAAATCTTTAACCTAAAATTAAGATAAACTGCACTATATAACCATTAAACTGGGAAGGAAATGAAAAGCAAAACTACAAGCTATCTGTATGCAAAGCATAGAAAAATGTTTAATGGCAAACATGTGGGACATGGTAAAATCTCCATTTGGGGGACATTGCAGCCTTTGAGTTCCTTAGTCACTCAAGAAGGAAGATGGCAAAGGAGATTAGTTTCATCTTCAGAAATTAGGAAAAAAGAACAGAGCTAAACCAAAAAAAAAAAAGAGAGAGAGAGAGAGACAGATGAAATGAATAAAGATAAAGGCCGAAGGTAATGAAGCAGAAGATAAAAGAAGGATAAAAGATAATCAAAAATCTGGGTTTTTTTTTTTCTTTGAAAGGACCAATGAAAGGTATAAATCTCCTACAATCCTTGTGAAGGACAAAAAACTGTACATGAGTAGGAATGAGAGGGAGACAGCACTGTAGATACTGAAGAAATGAAAAAGAATGATGTCAATCCACTTGCAAACCTAGAGGAAACTGACTATGACTCCTAAATAAAAAAAGATGCTTATGAATTTTTAAAAGCATCATTTAGTAAGATCTCATTTATCCAAAATCATCAGTGAGTGTGTGGGAGTGAGGTGTATATAAGTAAGTGTAGGGTGTGTGGTGTGGGGGTCAGCTGTGTGTGCAACACACGTGTGTAAAGGTGCAAGTGTGTATATGGGTTGTAGGGTGTTGGTATGTGGTGTGTGAGTGTGGGGACATGCATGTGTGGTGGGAGGGAGGGGACTTGCATGTGCACCTGTGAGTGCTGGTGTCCTATGGGCTGAATGTTTGTATGTCCTCAAAATTCAGAAGTTAAAAGCAAGCCAACAAGGCGATGGCACCAGGAGGGGGCCTTTGGGAGCTGAATGGGGATTGCTGCCCTTCTAAGAGCCCACGGAGCCAGTCAGTCCTTCCTACTGTACAAGGGTGCAGTGAGAAGATGCTATGAGGCACGAACCCTTACCCCACATGGAGCCTGGCAGCGCCTACACAGGGGACTTCCTAACCTTCAGAACTGTGACAAGTATTAATTGCAATAAATATTAATATTAGTAAATGTTTATAAGCTACTGAGTCTATGGTGTTTTGTTATAGCGGCTAAGACGAGATGCAAGCAGCACTTCAGGTCCCCATCCCTGGAGAGCCCCTCAGGGGAGGTTCCTGCAAACCCAAGTCCTGAGCAGACTGTGTGGGGATGCATGTGAATGTGTGTGCATGTGTGAGTGTGTGTGAGATTGTATGTGAAAGTATGTGTAACATGATACAGGATTTCCTCACTCTGGGATGGACAGGGAGGGCCCCCATTCTCTAGGCCCAGGTGAGCTCAGAAATCAGACCCCCGGCTTGGCGCCTGTGGCTCAGCGGGCTAAGGCACCAGCAACGTACACCTGAGCTGGCGGGTTCGAATCCAGGCTGGGCCCGCCAAACAACAATGACAGCTGCAAACAAAAAATGGCCGGGCATTGTGGCAGGCGCCTATAGTCCCAGCTACTTGGGAGGCGGAGGCAAGAGACTCGCTTGAGCCCAGGAATTGGAGGTTGCTGTGAGCTGTGATGCCACGGCACTCTATCCAGGGTGACAGCTTGAGACTCTGTCTCAAAAAAAAAAAGGAAATCAGAC
>CAUYON010164199.1:0-26538 GCA_963573935.1 Arctocebus calabarensis | reverse complement strand
GACAGGATGAAAGTATCTATGTGTCTGTTTGTCTTTCTATCTCTCCATTCACCCACCCATCCATCCACCCATCCACCCATCCACCCATCCAACCATCCATCCATCCATCCATCCACCCATCCATACAACCATCCAACCAACCAACCAACCAACCATCCATCCCACCAACCATCCCTCCACCCATCCATCCATCCCTCCATCCATCCGTCCATCCATCCATCCATCCATCCATCCATCCATCCATCCATCCATCCATCCATCCAATCTTCTCTAATGGGAACATACCCATGTACTCGTCAGCAAGCAGCTTTTCATACTCCACATTACCTTCCATATGAAATGGATATGTTATGTCAACAAGTGTTGTTAAACAAATTGGCCCAGGTGCTGGTTAGTGGAGTTTGGGGTAGAGGTGGTGGAAAACCATCTCTGAAGTGTTGTTTCTCTGGGTTCTGTATCTATGACGTAAACCTAGACTTTGCCTTGGTGCCTTTGCAGATCGATAACATTTGCAGTCAGATGTCTCGGTAATAAGAAAGCTCATTCCAAAAAGATCTTCAAAATCAAAAGTAATCAAATTTATATGGTTATTTATATGCCACTTTAACATTTCCCATCCCCCTGATCAGGCTGTGGGGACAGGGACTGTGTTTCTCTTGCACCTTTCATCAGGCAGGAGGTTCCCCATGCCAGAGGGGTTTCTTCCTCCCTCATCCCTCTGTGTGCATGCCCACCCCAGACCCGTGGTGGGGGGGAGTTCTGGTTTCCATATCCTTTGTTCACTCTGTATAATGATCCCCAAGAATGAGAGGACTGCGTGGCTGAGGAGAGGTATCCTCTGATTCCAGAAGGAAGCCCCTTCTCATCACCCCTGATGCCCAGTACAAAGGGAATTGAATGTCACCTGTAATTCATCATCTCCACTCAAAGATCTAATACGCACATACCAGTCTTACAGTAAGTCTGAAACAGATAGCCCATCCCCAGCCTTCCCCATCTCTCTGACAACAGCTCATCCTTTTAGCTGCTGGGGCCACAAACTCCCTGGACATCCTTGACCACTCTCTCTCACCCCCACACCTGTGTCAGCTCTATCTTCAAGATACATTCAGAATCCAACCACTTCTCAGCGCCTTCACAGTTACCCCTGGGACCTGGCCACCACCATCTCCCGCCTGGACAACAGGGAGAGCCTCCCTGAACCACCTCACGTGATGCACATTGTACTCATTTAACTTTGCCGACGCTCTGTCTCCCCCAGAACATAAATGTTGTCCGAGCATTGTCATCACTGTCTGTTCTGTTCATCGCTATGTCCCTGTCACCTGAAAGAGTGCTTCACACATCAAAGGTGCCTGACAAACATTTGTCAAAGGAGTAAATGAAATTCTATAAGCACCTTCAGAACAGATTGGAGCCAGAGCCTGTAGTCCTGAGCTAAAAGGGGGGGGGAGTTTCTGAAATGAATCAGTGCACCCCAACCCAGCTCTCGGGCTGGCCAAGGATGCTCACCTGGGATGGCTTCTGCCTTCTCTGGGGTGTGGACACAAGGATAGAACTTCACCTGTGGTGGTGGTGGAGGGCGGCGCAGTGTCCTGCGGCGAGCCTGGTGCACTTGCGTGTAAGTTACAGCTCTGCAGCTTACTAACAGCACGGCCCACGGTTCTCCTGTGCTCTGTAAAGTGAGGATGGGAGTATCTTGTTAGCATTTCTTCTGGTGAATACTAAGTGCCAGGCACCTCGCTAACGCTCCTGTACATAGTTCATGTCACCCTCCCTATCAGCTCCATGGAACAGTTACCATTGTTATAGCTGCCAGCTTAGACCTGGGGACGCTGAGCCCTGAGGAGGTTAAATAATTTGATAGTGATCTTAGGTGCTGAGAGGCAGCACTGGCACGCAGTCAGCCCTCATAAACTGACATCACAACAGCCAGGCTTAAGGCCCCAAGGGGGTGAAAGGGGAGCTCAGGAGCCTCTAGGCAGTTTTGCAGTAGCTCCTGCTGACAGCTGAGCCATGCTTCCCTTGGGCCTGGGGCTGAAGCCCCCCTGCTCCACCCTTCAGGGAAGCCTTAGGTGCTCTTGGATTGACAACCTCTTGGATTGACAACCTTGAGTGAGCAGGACCAGAGGGCGGGGAGCCAGGAGGTGGGACTCAGCTCAGGCAGGCTAATCAGGTCTCAGGGTGAAATTAAAAGGGAGGAGGAGGGCACCAGCCCATCAGAATTCACACTACTTTCTGAGGACAAGGTCCCCAGGAGAGGAGCTGGGGAGCCGGGGGACAGGATGGCCCCACAGAGAGCTGTGCAGCTGTCCCTGAAGAAGCCCACCCACGCCGTGTGTGTAGTGGGAGTCAAGACGCTCGTGGATGTTCACAGGTGAGAGCTGGGAGGGGCTCACCTGGCTGCAGAGAACCAGGCTAGAATGAAGGGCCCAAGACAATGGGATGGATGCCCAGTGTGCAAATAGGGCAAGCCAGGGGATGCTTGTAGGAGGTTGTTTTGATATTGTTTTAATACCAGAGATGATGGAGTTGGCTACAGATCCTGGCAGGAGGGATTAGGGTCTGGCCCTGGGGCACCCAGATCACGACATTGGCCTCAAGTCACTGGATAAAGGCCTGGCCTCAGGATTCTAATTCTGGCGTTAGGTTTGGGGGTACAGGCTCTCATTCTGACATCTGGGGGAGCTATAGAGCATCAGAATGAATGGGAAGAGGATTGGTCCTCTTCTCTCCTCTCTCAATTTCTCACTCCCCCACCCTGTGTTTTGGAGGTGGAGGGATGTGTGTGGCAGCTGGATCCTTGGGAGTCACCTGGGGCAACTGGAGCAGCTGGGTTCAGAAGGGAGGGGTGAGGGCACAACACATGAATAACACACGTATACGAAGAGAACCTGGAGCAAGACCAGGGACTTAGGTTTGCCATGAGATCACAATGGCAGCAGTAATGACATCTGAGGGGGTGGGCCGGTAGCCTCAGCTTCTCCTGTTGGCCCCAATCCCTCCCGTCCTGGCTTTGCCCAGGTAGGAGCTGAGGCACCTGCCCCAACCTCAGTTTCCACACTTGTCCACTGCCTGAGATGAACGTGGTGATCTCTGGAGGCATTTCCAACTCTGACAGCTGTCTGTGGACCCCTTACTGGACCATGTGGCTCAGGGTCAGAGTGTCCCTCAAAGAGGAGCAGGGGGCTGAGATAAGTGCCTCTTCTGGTTAATTATGCCAGGCCCAGCTGCCCACCTGGCTTTAGGTGATCTTCTGCTGTGGGCACTCCCCTGTGGGCAGTGTTCTGGGGCCACTCCCCTGTGGGCAGTGTTCTGGGGCCCCAACAACAGGGCTGGAGCAGAAAGCCAGGAGCCCTGAAGTCTAGACCATGACCCTGCTGGGACCCCCAACATGAAGGCTGATTCTCTTGGGTCCAGGTGGCCATTGGAGATGCCATTTTTTCCTGGCCCGTTAACAAAGGGTTGCCTACCAGATTTAACCGATAAAAATATAGGATGTCCTGTTAAGTGTGTATTTCAGATAAACAATAAATAACTTTTTTAGTATATTGTTCAAGACGTACACTAAAAAATCTGCAGTTCAGCTGAAACTCAAATTTAACCAGGCGTCCTGTGTTTTATGTGGCATCCAGCTTCATGCCAAGAGCAAGGAAGGGGTCTCTCGCGGGCCTCACACTTCCTGATTCCAGGCTTCTGCCCTCATCCAAGGGCATGGCTGCTTCTGGAAGGTGATTTCAGAAACTCAGGCTCTAGGATGGTGCCACCAACGGAAGCTGAAACAATTCATGGGGGAGCCCTTGAGGCCTCGGTTCTGGTCCCAGCTCTGCTGCTGGCCAAGTCACTCATCTGAGCCCAGTGAGCTGAGCTGTGCGCCTTCTGTAATTCAGTGTGGAGGTGAAATGCCCAGACTCTAGATTTGAACAGATTTGGACTCTTTCTGGCCACTACACTTCTCTGAACCTCAGTTTCTATATCTGAAAATTGGGGAAACAATAGCACCAACCTTAATGGGTTTAGGGCAAGATAAATGAAACCAGGCATGGGCTGGACCCCACACTGGTGGTGCTCGTGGCTCTGATGGCTCTGTGGGCACCCTTTTCTCCAGCATTTGTTCTTTCCGTCACACCTGAGAGGGTGGGAGGAGATGAGAACAGCCCAGGGTGTGCGCGGTGGGAGCAGAGGATGTCACTGTCTGTGAGGGTCCTTTGAGGACACCAACTACCATAGTATCCTCAGATGCAGGCCCCTGCTGAAGGGCAATGGGAAATTGCTTGGCTTGTTCACAGCTGCTGCGCCCGGGAAGGGAGAGGCTGCTTTGGGCTCTTGGAGTGAATGCATGGGAGGCCTCCACCCAAGAGCTCTTTGTGAACCTTCAATCTGGTGTTGGTGGTAACTAGGGTTATAGCTACTGAGGCTATATACCAGACCGCAGACCTTTATTCTACGCAATAAGGCAGAACTTCCTGCCAGCTAGGGCTGTGCTAGGTGGAGAAAGGGGGTGGGGGGGAGCAGTGTGAAATTGTCAGACTGGGAAGGTTTTTGAGAGAAGCCTGAAGCTTATTCCAGGAGCAGGGCTGGCAGGAGGAGGGGGTTCCTTCGATGATGAAGGCTGAACTTGGGAGTTCCCCATTCCATTTGCCCCAGTGCCTGGCTCCAGCTGAAGCTAAGCAAGGGGTTTCTAAGTGGCCTTCTGGCAGGAGGGATGATGGGTCCCAGAAAAGGAGGTGTGGCAGTCACCTGGGCTGAGTCTGAGCCCTCCAGCAAATGGGTAACATCATAGGAAGTGATTAATCGCCCCCCACCCAGGGACTGCATGGGCTGGTTATTTGGAGAAATATTTGTGTTTGGGGTAATTGTATGCTCTGGGGTGTCCCAGTCTGAAGAACCCTTAGGAATCCCCAACTCAGCATGTGCTACGGACCCCTCTCCCTCGGCAAGCTGGCTCACCACCCTGACCCTTGCAGCCAAGTGGGCTAGATCACCACCCTGACTCCCTGGACCTGGTCACACTGCCCTGGCTGTTCCTGTCCTTGCCTCGGGACTGGAGGTGGCTTGTGCCAATAAAGGATGGGCAATGTGAGGGAATCCAGTAGCTGTGGGCCCAGCATGGCCATTCTTGTTTGCCCAGAGGCCAGAATCAGAACCCTAGGCTGGAGGCCATAATGAATGTTTATGCTTTGGGATATAGAAGGCTGGCTGGGCAGGGGATAGGGACATTGTCCAGGACTTTTCCCAAGCCTTCCCCACCCTTGCCAAAGCATCAGTGCAAAATAGACTCCTCACCTCGGAGAGCAGAAGAATCCGAGGGGTCCAGGGAAAGGGGGGATACCATAGGGACTCACAGATGCTTTTTCTGGGGCTCCCTATACGTATTTTGTAGCTTTTTTTTTTTTTTTTTGCAGTTTTTGGCTGGGGCTGGGTTTGAACCCGCCACCTCCGGTATATGGGGCTGGTGCCCTACTCACTGAGCCACATGCACTGCTCTCCCTATATATATTTTGGAAAAAGAAAATACCAAGGCAGAGTTATAAGACGTGTGGCGTACCGAGTGCGTCTGCTGAGTAAATTGATGCTTTTAACTCGCATAGATGAACAATGAAGCATAATTGTGCTCTTCAGGGAATAATTACAGGATTGATGCCGCGGACACTAATTTCCTGCGACAGGCTGCAGGCGCTGGGCTGGGACACCTTCTCTCCTTGCTCCATCTTGTTGCTGTGTCATCACGACACGAAAGACACCCTTCGTGGGAAGGGACATTAAAAGTTCAAATTCTAGTATTACTCATGAACACGGAGCTGGCTGGGGTCCTCTGTAAGTTCCAGGGGCCCTAGAAGCCAGACTTGGGACAGTGGAGTGTCGGGGTAAAGTACTGGCCTCAGGGTCAGCCATGCTTTCATTCTGCAGATGTCCCTGCCTTCCTGGGCCCCAGCTGCCACCTACCTTCCTGTACTCTAGTCTTGGAACTGTCCCCATTCCGCACTTTCTCCTCTTGGGCCCATCACCCCTCCCCCCACCCAGGTTGCCCTCCCCCTTCGCGGTTCACATCCTTCCTCTCAGGGTAGGCCCAGGGCTGGGAGGGCGTGAGAGGGCCAGACACACAGAGAAGATTTGAGATGCCCGGAATGGAGGGGCAGTTGTCCCTTGTGACGCTGTAAGCTCCTCCCGCCTCTGCCGTCTTCTGCTTTGCGCTGTACTGAAGAGGCTCTTCTTTGAAGCAGCTACTTAGTTCTGCCAAGCAAGGGTGTTGGGGGTCAGATATGGGGCTGAAAAAAACTGGCGAATCCACACCCAGCCCAGGACCACAGCCACCGGGAGGTGAGCCCCAGCTGTGAGCAGGGGAAGTCTGGGGGATTCCAGATGCTGCCCTCCAGTGGGCATGGGCCCCTCTGGGCTGGTGCTGAGGAAGCTGGGACCTGCAGGGTTGTGGCAGAACCCCGGCCTCTTGGGTGAGGCGGACCTGACTTTGGGTCTCCAAATGCACCCCTGACCCCAGAGCAGAGAAGCGAGTCACCCTGCAGCTGAAGCCCTGCCAAGTGCTCCTCTGTCATGCCTTCCCAGCACGTCTATGCCCCCCACTGCCTTCCACCCTGGGAGAGGAGGGTAGAGAGAATGTCAAAAACTCTGCAGCAGGACCCTGCAGAGGGTGTGGGCTAGCCAGGCTGGACAAGGAGCCTGCTGGACACCAGGAACAGCAGGCTGGGGCTTCTGGTCTTGGCTTAGGAAGGAAGGTTGTGCCCACCCCAGAGGCACCACCTTGACCCTGCCATGTAGGAGGGTGGGGTCGCTGGAGCGCCAAACCAACCACAGCTGAGAACAGGACGGCTGGTGGTTACCGGTCACCACAAGCCGTGTGACCTTGGGCCAGTCACGTAGCCTTTTCGAGCGTGTTTTTTCCCATGCTAGTTGGGAATGACTTCATCGCTAGATGGGAATGACATTGTTTATTGTTTGTGCCTGTGAAGCCGGCAGCTTTATTTTTTCCCATTCCACAGATGAGCAATTCTACCATCCGCAGAGCATAGAGCATTGCTTTAGGAAGAGGAGAAGTGACACATGACTTGGACTCTAAAGTCAGGGCCCTTCATTTTGGGGGCGTTCCAGTCCCCAGCCCCCATCTGCCTCTGCTGGGAGACCAGTGAGTGAAAACTGACTTTCCTGTCTGGCCCCCATTCCTGGGAGGTGTGGGCGCCAGGGAAAACTTGCCCTTCTTCACCAAAAGTTCTCTGAAAGATGGACCCCAATTAAGGCAGCTTAATAAGAGAAACATTTATTTCTAAATACCACGCCCATGGGGAAAATCACGAGAGCGATTACTCGACATCTGGGTGATGGTCATATTTTTACGCTTGCCTTTTAGAAGGGAGGGGACAGATGAGAAGTACGGGCACACCAGGGGTTGTGAGAGAAGAAAAAAATAGATTGGCTTGTAAATTAACCCGAGAGAGGTATTGTGTTCTAAATGATTTGGGCCAGGTCTGCTTGCATTCTTGATCTTCCCAGAAATGAGATAACAGAGAGGAAAGGAATTCAGTTGCCCACCCCCCACTTTGATCTTTTGATCCAGTCATTTCGGGGGTTTTACCTAGAGAGAAGGAAAGCCCCTTCCAAATGCTTTTTAATCTCGAGTGGCCTTTAATTCAAAAGTATTCTTTATGGCAAGTCGTCATGTTTTGGGGTGAAGTTTCCCAGGTTCCTTCAGAAGGCAGAGGTCTACTTGCAGGAAGGCCTGTCCAGCCTGGGCCCTCCTTCTGAGCTCTCTGGGTGTGCCCCTCCCTGAGCAATGACCCACAGTCCTTATCAACTGGAAGCAGGGAAAGGAAAGGGTGCAACCACCTACACCACGTCTGATTCTAGACTTCCAAGAAAATGACTGTGTGTGCTGTGTTCTGTGGGCATCAACCATCACCTTCCCCTGACCTCGGTTAGCCACAGCCAGCCCTGGGAGAAGGGCAAGGGGAAACCAAGGCCAAGGCTAGGAACTGGGGGGGAGAGGGTCTGAGCTGCCCCCTCTGCTGCCTGGCAAGTTCTTCACCCCGTGATCTTTACCCCATGGCGGGTCATTTCACCAACGCTCCTGGGCACCTGCCCTGTGCCTGGCTCAGTGCTGGTGACACAGGGGAAAGTGACTCCCCGTGCTGGGAACTACTTGAAGCCCAATTGAGTTCTTGGCTTTGTGCAAGAAAGAATTCAGAAGTGAGCCCACAGAGATTTCCTCAGAGACTCTAGAAAGTTAGAATATTGCAGACAGAGCTGTGGCAAGTTCTCCCTGCAGAGAAGCACCAGCCCCCCTGGTTCACGTTCCCTTTCTATTTAAGCAACAGGGTAAACAAAGGGAAGAAGACTCATGAAGACGTGGTGTTCCTCCACCATCTTGACCCTAACCTGTTGGAGCTTGCCCCGCCTTCATCCTGTTTCTAATCATCAGGGTGATTAGAAACTTTGTTTTGACACTTCCTGGCTCAGTTGGGCAATGCTGCAGTAATACCCAAAGGAATACCTAGAGCAGTGCCTGCTAGCTCCCTGTCTTGCTGGGCTACAGCACTCGGGGTGACGTGTCCCCTTCTTGCCTGCGAGGAGCTCCCATCTTAGATGGGAGCTAAACACGTTTCAGGATGTGAGTTTTACCAATTGCACACCTAATCCATTTTCTTGGTCAGGGAGGAGAATGTAGGGAGGTGTGAGAGTCCTCTTATCCACAGGGCCTGTGTCCTCTCTTGTAGGGGTCTGCCTACTCCTCCATGCCTTTTTAACACTCTGTGATAGTAATGACAATGATGGTGCTCCTGTCTTCAAGTGCTCACTGCACTAGCTCAGTTAAATCTTACATAAACCTGTGAGGTAGGGACTCCCATGATCCCCCTTTTGCAGACAAATGGAGACACAGAGAGGTTGAGACACTTTCCTGAAGGCACACAGCACACCAATGCCAGAGCTGGGATTTGGACCCAGGTTTTCCTGATTCCAAATTCTGTGAGCTCAACCCTAAGATTGCTCATGATCTGGTAATCTTCCATGGTGCTGGGTCAGTCTGAGGGCTGGAGTAGGGCAGGGCAGTGGCTGAGCTTTGGAATCAGAGCCAGGTAGAGCCCCAGACCAGGCCTGCCATGGTCACCCTCTGTGGGGCCTCTCTCTGCATTTTGAGTTCATCTTCTGTAAAATGGAGAAAAGAATAACTCCCCTGCTTAGCAGGCACAGGTCATGAGGATGGAACCAGAGAATGGAATAAAAACACCTGGTAGAGACTCTGACATACCTGTTGCTTGTACACCCAAAGATGATTCATTTCTGCTTTCCTGGTGCCCAGTGTGGGGCCTGACGCACAGCGGGTGCTCAGGAAAGCACACTGTGGCAGACCTGCTGGCTCTAATGGGAGCTCCGTGTGCCCCTGGGGAGCTGCTGGCTCCGGAGGCCTGGCCAACACTGCGGGACTGTCACTCTCCAGCAGAACCACCCACGGAGCTGCTGCACCACAGGGACTTGCTGGCTCCTGCTGGCTGATCCTATGCCATTTCTTGTGGCTTAGTCCAGGACACCTGGAGATTGGCACCTTCGGGGTTCCTGGCGGGCAGCTGGGTGTGCAGGCGGGACTGTGGGCTTGGCTGGCACGCACTGCTCTTCAGCCTTTCTGTCCCCGACTCTGCAGGGTAAAGACTGTCTCAGTTACGGGGTAGGAGGGTGGCAGGCAGACATCTCTGGGCTGCTGTGTTTCTCCTCTCCCTAGAGGCCAGGCAGTAAACTTCCGAGTCGCTGAGATAGGTTTGGCCTGCCGAGCCCCAGTGGGTGGAAGCTTCTGGGAGGCAGGTTGCAGCCAAGCATAAGGAAAGGCTTTCTAATTGCCTGAGCTGCCGCAGCAGAGAAGGGTGGAAGGTAGTGAGCAGCTCATCCCGGGAAGTGTTTCTGCAGAGCCCTATGCTCTGAGGCCCCTCTGATGCAAGGCAGGCAGGGACCAGAAGGTCACAGACACCACCACCCTCCTGACCTTCACTGACTTTGCCCCTGTCAGGTTCGCGCATGGGTAGGACAGGTAGAAATGACTTTCCTGGCTGGGTTCCCCCATCCTGCCTTGGGTGTCCCTGTCCTGCTCCCCACAAACCTCTCTGATGAGCTTGTGTTGCCCAAATCCCTATTTTCCCGTTTCCCTCCTACATCCTCCCAGCTCGCTTTTCCTTCTAAGCCCCAGTGGGGACGAGCTCAGGGCGCACACGCACTCATTCTAATGCCAGTCGGGAGAGCACAGGGTAGACGACGAGGCTGGTGCTCGGTTAGTCCCATGATCTGGGAATCTCACTTTGCCATCTGTGACCTGAAGAAAGTCTCTTAATCTCCCTGAGATGATTTCTTCATCTGTTAAGTGGGGACAATTGCACCTACCTGGGAGGGTTGTTGTGAAGTACAGATGAGAACATGGGTGTCAAAGGCTAAGAATGTGTCCAGCTCATAGTAGAGGCTCAAAAATCCGGACGCTTTCCCACCCCAGTATTATGGGAAACATATTCCTTCTGCCATATCCAGCGGGGGTGGGGGGTATCCATTGCCAACAGAGGCAGGCACGGCTGGCAATGACCTGTCGTTCTTACTTTCTCTGTTCCAGTCTCTGCGCCTGCTTTTGAGAGGCTCTGTAAAATGCCCTCTGTTCTGCTGCGGCCTCTCTGTTGAACCTGGTGCACCTGGCCCTGCTCTGGGCACGGGGACAAGGGACATTGCAGGGTGAGTCAGGAGGATGTGCTCTGACAAGCACAGGCAGGCTATCAAGGGGCCCCCAGGAAGGGTTGAGCCAGTGCTGTGCGGGCACAGAGGAAGGACATGGGCTTCTTGCCTGAGCAGACTGGGCTTTCCGCAGGGGACACTCTGACAAGAGTAATAGTAATGGTGATGACAGCATCTACTGCTAAGAAATGAGTGTTACTCTTTAAATGTGTCATCTCACAGAACCCTCAAATGCTCTAGGAAGTAGCTCTTTGGATTGTGTCCATTTTACAGAGGAGGAAAACTAAGGCGCTACCCGGTGAGAGACCAGATTTGAGGCCACACTCCACAGAAGAGGGGGCATTTGAAGTGGGTCTTGAAGAATGCAAAAGATTCCTGCCCCCAGCTCTGCCCCAGTAGAGATGGGGGAGGGCCCTCAAGTGGGTGCCACTCCTCAGCATAAGGACAGAAAGGATGATGATGATGACAGTAATTACAAGGACACCCAGCAGGGGTGACACCTGCAGTAGTAATGATTATGGCCCTTCTTATTTAAAGGGGTTTTTAAATTCATTACCTCATGTGTGACTTTGGGGACAGGCTAGCCCTGCATCCCTGGGGTTTGTTTGGGTCTGGAGGCTGCACCAGGAGCTTGACCCAGGGGAAGGAGTCTGGGAGGCAAAGATCAGTGGGAAGCCAAGGGGCAGCTCTAAAAGCTGGTGGGTGAGGCCACATGCCACTGAGGGGTGGCCTGGGACTCACCTTAAGCTCCCACACCTGCATGCCAGCTCCTGCCCTCTCCCCCATCAGCCCTTAGTCCGTGGCCATGCCCGCAGATCTGGACACCCGGGAGACGAAGCAGAGTGAGCCCCATCTCCAAGGCGTGGGGCAGGAGTGGGGGTGGGATGCAAGAGAGTGAGAATCCAGGTGCCACAGAGCCTGCCCGACACACCAGCCTCGCTCAGGCTCCCGCGAGAAACAGCAGCCCCTCTAGGCTCTTCCTGGAGGTTTTCAAACCTGATGCTGTGTCACCCACAGCTCTCCAGCCGCTGAGGCCAGCCAGGATGGAGGGAAGGGGGCCTTGCCTCACCAATAAGGCAGTGGGGTTGGGACTAGAACAGGCCCCAACCAGAGGCCAAGTAAGGAGGCCAGCAGGTGCCTTCAGGAGTCACCTCTCCTCCAAGCACCCCATCGGTGCTCCCCACTCACATGGTACCAGCCGGGGAGCAAGAAGCTGAGACCAAGAACCCAGTACCTACCCCAGAGAAGGGTGAACGGAGGCAGGAGCTACTTACGGAGCAAGTTTGGGATAGGAAGAGGCCAGATCTCAATTGCATGAAGCCATGCTGGGCTCAGCTGCTCCCAATAACTCCTGGGAAACTGTACCCTGTCTTTTCTTTCTCCTTCTTTCATTGTTGTTGTTGTCATTATTATTGTTATTTTCTACCAAGACTCCAAAGAGGAGATTTTGTGGCTAGATTGTGACTTGGTGATGTCATCTTTTGCCCAAAGCTGGGGATAGAGCTCCCCCACCCCCTGAAAGGGCTGCATCTCTGAATGAAGTGGGGTAGAGGTCTCCCATGAGCTGGAAACCCTTTTGCCACAAGCTGGGTGTCCTGGGCTTGGGCCACTTGCTCTCAGGATGCAGGGGCCAGGGCAGGCCAGATTCTAATCCCAGCTGAGCCGCCTCCCAGCTGGGCAGGCCTGAGAAAGCGACGCCACGGTCCTGAGTTGCTGAGTCCTCTTCGTCATGCGTGTCTCAAGCTCCTGGTCTACATGGGGCACCGAGCTGGATTTCCAGATGACAGCAGCGCTGTGGAGACAATAAAACAAAAAAAGTCTCCGATGCAGATCTGTAATGTCAGGTAACTTGTGTGTTAGAATGAGGCTGGGGCCAGAGAGCAGAGGGTTCACGGTGTCACTGCACTCTGTTCACAGCTAGGTGGTTAGGGAAGGCCTGTCTGAGGGGGAAGTGAGGAACTGGGCGCACGGCAGATTATCTGTAAAAGGAACATTCCAGATGAAGAGAGCTGCGGGCTTGAGAACTAGCCAGGATCAAGTGTGAGGGTGTGTGTGGGGTCACAGCTGGCGGACCACACAGGCTCTGAGGAAAGGCTCTGAGCATGGGGCAATAGGGGGGACTGTTTGAAAAGGTCCCCCCCGGGTGCTGTATTAAGGGGACACAAGGAAACCAGGTGTCTGGTGTCACCGTGATGGTCTCTGAGGGACCTCCTGGGAGTGTGGGGACAGGAGGGGAGGGGAGGACGAATCCGAGGATGGAGCTGTGATTGATGGGCCTGGGGCGGCCTGGGCAGGATCATGCTGGGAAGCAATGTGGAAGCAGGAGTTTAGCTGCAGACACGTGAATTTAAAATGCCCACCACACTCCCGGAAGAGACTCAATAGACAGGTTAGTAGGAATGGAGGTCTGGGAGTTCTCAGCAAGTCCACATGGCAGGTGGGTCCCCCCAGGGGCTTGTCTTTTAATGCAGTGCGCTGGTCTCCGTGTGGCAAAGCAGTTTTGAAGGTTTCATGGCTTTGCTGGAGCTGGTCACCACATATTATACAAAGTGGGCTTGGAAAGCATCACCTATTGCAGTGAACCTGTAATCTAAGTAAGATTCTTGGTATTTTCTTTCAAATGCAGCTTTCATTTTGTTGGCAGTCTTAGCGTCTTCTGCTGCCCCATCACTGGGGTCTTTTCCTTCCCCTTTTCAAAGAAGCTGTCCAGCGATATTTGCCTTTACTCATTTTTGTTTGGGTTAGCTTGCAGGATTACCAAAACTGTGACTGACACAGCTGTACAGCATGGGAGGGAGGTGAGGATAGAAGTGATAAATAAAATAGCAGGCAGGCCACGTGCCGACTAAAATAAGTGTCAGATTTTGATTTAAAGCCTGACACCAGATACGGCTTCATTGTCACTTGCCACTCCCTGATGGGATTTTGATAAGAGTCTGTACACTATGGATTTATTATGATCTCTGTGCAGCTACACTCCCTGATGGGATTTTGATAAGAGTCTGTACACTATGGATTTATTATGTTCTCTGGGCAGTCACACCTCTCTGCTAATGATAATCTGTACTTGCAGCTGCTCCCCAGTGCTACCATCACCATCTCAGCTGCACCTCAGAGCATCAGGCATTAGATTCTCATGAGGAGAGCACAACCTATGTGTGAGGAGTTTACAGTACGCTCCTGTGGCAATCTACTGCCCAGATCTAATGCTGCAGTTGATGTGACAGGAAACGGAGCTGTGGTGGTGATATGAGCAATGGGGAGTGGCTGAAAATACAGCTAAAGCTTTGCTCACTTGCCCACCACTCACCTCTCGCTGTGTGGCGTGGTCACTAATGGGCCACAGACTAGTACTGATCTGTTGCGTGACCCCCGCGGGGGACAGCAGCTTTGCCTCGGGCGCAAGCTCGCTTCTGTAATGTTAAAAGGTGCAAGAAGCAGGCTACAGGCTCGAGATTGGCATGTAGCAAATCAACTTTATTTCTGACCACCTTATAAACATTGGTAGTCACATACACACTTAATCTATGATCTACAACATTCACCATTATCTAACTTCTTCCATCGAATTCTCACAGAATGTGTAAAAACATTCGTCAACCTCTGGGCTGTGTCATCAAGCAGAAAGCTTTCAACTTCTAACTCCTTGGGTTTCATGGCTGCATAATTTCAGACTTTCTATTTCTGAATCTCCAGTAAACAGCCTCTGTGTTTGCCTCAGGGCAGCCTAAATCTCTTGCTTTTTCTGTGTTAGCAAAAGCCAATTTACCCATTAGTGGCTCACTCGAATGAGATGCACATGTGGGGGCTTCTTTACCCCCACACTGGTCGGCAGCCTGGTGTTTGCAAGGACTGCGGTTCTAGGACACCGAAAGTGAAAAGAAGCTTGAAAAATGTTGTAGGGTTGCCATGTGGTGTTGGAATCAGTGGTCGTCAGTCTAAGTAAGCCATGGTCAGCTTTGCCATGCAGAGGCCCAGGGTGGGGTGTGAGTTTGAAGATGGCTGGGGCGTTGTCAGGCAAAAGAGAGTGGAGTAAGGGACAGACCTCGATGAGGAGATGGTGGGATCTAAAGCAGCAAAGAGAATGTGGGGGGCAAGGGACAAGAAGTGGTGGGTAGAGAGGGCTCCACCTTTAAGGGTCCAGGGTCATAGTGGGGCTGAAGTCTTGGTGGTATTGGTGTGTTAGGAGTGAGCTGGAACGTTAGCAGGTGGCATCTGAGTGGGGTGCTAACAGGGTTGCTTGTAGTTGGTGCAGTTCCTGTTAGTGAAGTCGTAGAGGGTCTGGCCATGGGACAAAAGGGCTTAGGCCAGGTGTGGGGCAGGGGCATTGGAAGAGGGGTGATGGAGTTGAGGGCCCAGGGTGCGGCTATGCCATCCTCATGGCCCAATGGGGAGAAGATGGGCAGGGTGCCACATCACATGGAGGGGCGGGGGCTCACCAAGAAGGTGACCATTAGGCAGAGCCCCACCAGAGCCAAGGGAGCGAGCCTTGTGGATATCCAGGGAGGAGCATTCTAGGCAGAGGGAGCAGCCAGTGCAGAGGCCCCAAGGCAGGGTGGCCTGGTGTCTTTGTCGCACAGGAGGAAGGCTGATGTGGGGCTAGAGAAAAGCTCAGAGGAGGTCAGGGAGGTGGCGGGGGTAGGTGGGGAAGGGCCTCATATGCCGTTGTGAGGACTTTGCCATTTAGTGAGTTTAATGGAAACCACAGCTTTTGAGCAAAGAGACAGCACACTTTGCTATATGCAGAATAGACAAGGGTAGGGCCATAGGCGGGACCACGGAGCCCAGTGAAGAAGGTGCTCGGCAGTCTGGGTGAGCGGTGATGGTGGCTTGAATCTTGGCCATGGCAGTGGAGGTGGTGAGAGATGGTTGGTCAAACGTATTTCCTGTTGAACTGGAGGATTTGGAGGTGTCAGATGGGGAGGACTCTGGCATGGGGTGGGGGTGACCACAGGTTTACCATCTATGCCCTGGCTGCCTGAGCCTCACCCAGGTTTGCCACCTGGCCAGTGCCACTGCCTCACCGCTTCCCTCCCTATGGTGACCCCTCTCCTGAGCACCTGGGTCTCTTCCTCTCTCCCTTCTCTGCCAGTGATGTGCCCAAGGGCGCCAAGACCTTCAAGGTCTCTGGGAGCTCCGGGGTGGAGGTCTTTGTGGTCCACCATATCACACGAGAGACAGAGCCCATAGGCAAGGCCCGCCGCCCCCTGGATGCCAAATTGGATGTGGTCGTCTCCGTGGACACAGCCAGTAAGGATTTAAACGACCTCAAGGTAAGAGGCCAATTCCTCACAGTATGGGGTTGGATCTCCCCCCATCCAAGGTAAAAGCCCCCCATGGCAAAGCACCCTCACTTACCCAGACCCCACAAAGCTTCTGACTTCTACGGCCACATGACACATCCTGACACAACCCCCAGAAGCCCCAAACACACAAACCACGTCCATGCCCCAGCATCACATACACATACATGTGAGTGATACCCCAACACCTGAGCCCGCTAAGTCACCCCTCAACTTCACAAACACCCTCCTATCGGTCCCTGTATTCAACCTCCATATAGACCCCACAAGACACCCCTACACTCCCAGGGTAGGCTGGACGCCACAGCAACTCCTCGTACACATACCTGCTGCGTGTATGCCGCCCTGTGTGCCTTCCCTGTCATCACCCACCCCGAAAGCAAGTGACACCTTCCTCCCTCACCCCAGCCCCAGGCACGTACTACACACAGTGACTGGCGGACTGGTTGACGTGCCTCCCACAGGGGAAAGGGGCTCAGGTCCTGCCTCCCCTGTGAGTTAGCCACAGGACTGCTGTGAGCCCAGGTGGGTCCCCTGTCTACAGGTGCCATCCCGGGGGCTCACTGGGACAACCCGGGTGGAAGGCTTGGTGTGGGTTCTGTGCTGTGCCACTAAAGGTTGTGAGACCACCAGCAGTGGCGAGGGGGCAGGGGTTATCATTCCCATTTTATAGATGTGCCACTGGAAGCTTGGAGGTGCTGACTGACTTGTCCAAGCCAACTGGGTGCTGCCGCACCCCTGCCAGCTCCCTGCCCTCCTCTCCCCAGGGGGGACACCTGGAGCTTCTAGCTGCAGAGCTGCTCCAAGTCTGAGCCCAGAACTCAGCATTGGGGAGCACCTGGGGTCTCCGTGCCCCTGTGCCTCTAAGCAGGGCTGTCAGGATGTGTCCCCTGTTTCCCCTGCCACCTCCGTCTCTGCAGGGGTGGCTGTGTGTCCCCACAGGTGAAGATCTACTACTTCAGGGAGCCCGAGGGGGATGCCCTGGGCCACAGTGTGCTCTTCCTCACTGGCGTCGGTAAGTGCCACCTCCCTGGCTGACTGATGTCCCCTTGCCCCTCAGGTTTGCTGTTTGAGGGTCATGGCCAATCACTAGGAGTGGAAGGCCAGCTTCCTCCCCCATCGAGGGAACCACAGGGATTATCCAATCTGTAACCACAGGAATTGAGACATAGCAATGCCTAGGGCCACTAGGATCTAGAAACTTCACTGCCCAGGGGCAAGAGCTGGACCCACAATAGACCTCCTCCATCTGGAGTCCACTGTGTATTGTGGAGAGACAGGTGTCCCTTCAGCCAGAGCCCAGGGAAGCCCCGAGGACCTCAAGCTGCGAGTTAAGGGTCAACAGCTGCGAGTTAAAGGTCAACAGCTCGTGATCTAGAACCCTAAGGCCACCAAGGGTAGCAGATGAACATGCTCAGACATGCAAGTCGTTCAAGAGCTAAGACTTGGGTCCCTCCAGTTCCCAGAGCCACAAATGTCACCCATACCCAGAACTACTATACAGGTCAGCCACAAGGGCCTCTTACGTTTTGGGCAGGGACCCCAGGGCAGTCTGCCCTGCTCCTTGTGGGCTTGGGAGGGGGTATAGTTTGGCTAACCTGGACATTATGGGCTGGAGAAGCCCCTGGCAGCCCCTGTCCCTCCCTTTGCAGATGTTTCCCTGGATGTTGACACGGGCCGCACAGGTACAGTGAAGAGAAGCCGAGGGGACAAGGTGAGACCCTCCTGGCTACCCCAAGACTGCTGGGTTGACAAATTTAGGGGTGTTCTGGGGTGGAGTAGGCCTTCCCTCTAGAAGGGTGTTGGATCCCAGGGTCTCTGGTGCCTGATAGTGTAGGGAACCTATCTAACAGATGGCCAAATTGGCACAAATGGGCATTAACTTACGCCATGTGACCAACATGCTGTGTGATGGCTGAAAAACTCTCTAGATCTCCCTTATGCTACCTTGGAATTGGCATTGGTTCTTTTCTTTTTCTATTTGGACGTCGGTATTTAGACATCGAAACACAGTGGGTATTTCATAAAAGGTTGAAGGACTGAATGACAGCAAGGGGAAGCTGAGTTTTCTGATGGAGGAATCTATAGTTAAACCGTAAAGAATGAGGAGGAGGATGGGGTAGGCTCTTGGCATTACCCTAAAGGAAATATCGGGAAGCTTTCCTGGGAAGGGAAGAGATACAATTTTCAGGGAAAGCCACTAAGGAGGTGGCCTGGGACACAGGGCTTTGTGACAAGGTGGGGCAGGGCTGCCACGGAAAGGTGTCCAGGTTATCTACTGCACAAGGGTGCTGGGTCAATTTGGCAGCTCTGATACAAACCATGTCCAGGGGCCTGGTGCAGGGTGGCATCTACCCACAGGGATGGACAAAAGTGCCACATAGGCTAGCAGTGGCCCCGTGCAGTTCCAAAGGCCAAGTATGCAACTTGGGGCTTACCCCACAGTCTCTTGCTGTCTTTCCTGCCTCAGCTTGGACCTCAGCTTACAGGGCCTGCGGCACCTTGAGTGGGCATTGAAAACATCTGTGGGACAGCTCCCAGGAGCGTGCTGGCCTGGGGGGAGTCTCCATAGATCCTCCAATCCTCCCCTCCCCATCCCAGGCAGAGCTAAAGCTCAACCATCTCTCAAGGGCCATATCTGTGTGTGGCAACAACACCCTGCCCCCCTCCCCCTGGTGCGATGGCTGGTGGTAGAGCCGCCGAGCTGCCGTGTACGGTGGTGCAGCCTGTTCACTGAACAAGGATGGGCTGTCTTTGGGTCTAGAGCAGTGGTTCTCAACCTTCCTACTGCCGCGACCCTTTAATACAGTTCCACATGTTGGGGTGATGCCCAACCATAAAATTATTTTTGTTACTGCTTCATAACTGTAATTTTGCTACTGTTATGAATCATCATGTAAATATCTGATATGCAGGATGTATTTTCATTGTTACAAAAGGGTCGAGACCCACAGGTTTAGAACTGCTGGTCGAGAGCCTTACTTAGGCCCACACAGCTGTGATCCCTCTTTAAATCATTACGTGAGCCCAGAATACGAAAGTCTATAAGCTAACAAAGCAGCCAACCCTGGTCACATCCAGAGACCCTTCCTGGGGCCCACTGACCTCCAGGCTTCTTGCACAGAAAACCTGGCGCTGGGGCCCTAAGGGCTATGGGGCTATCTTGCTGGTGAATTGTGACCGGGACAGTGACAAGTCTAGTGAGCCCGACCTTGCCAACAGCCAGCTGATGACTCTGGATGGTGAGTGACACAACGCATTGCCTAGGGGAATGGGGGATGGAAGGACATCCTGTTGGTAGGGTGGGGGGAGAGCGTCTCAAGGGGGCCACTCTCCCCAGACCTGCTGGACATGTCCCCAATGGTCCTGAGTTGTGACGGCCCCGACGAGATCTTCAACAGGCACAAACTGGTCTTGAGCGTGCCCATGTCTGACTCCAGAAGAGTGGGAGTCTTCTGTGCTCGGGGTGAGTGGCATGGGGGGCCCCTTCCCCCCTGCTTTATCCATTTCTTTCCCCTCCATACCCATCTCTCTCTCTTTTCTCCATTACCTTTTCCTAACTCTCACTACTACTTACAAACAGCACCACGGCAGCCAGGAAGGAGGTACAACAGCTTGTTCCATTTTACAGAGAGGAAAACTGAGGCACAGGCATGTGAATTCACTGTCACACAACCAGTGGAGGCCGAGCAGGCATTCCAAACCAGGTGTCCTGGCCACCAAGGCCACTTCTCCTTCCACTGCCCCCTGCCCCTGTCCTGTCCTCTGGTCAGTCAGCATGGACAGAACTGTACACCAACTGTATGCCAAGCACTGTTGAGGCAGTGGGGAGGACAGAACCAATGAGGCTGAGACCAGGTCCTGCTCCCAGAACCTGGCTGCTCCACTATTTTTCATTAATCAAAGTTCACGGCTTTAAAAAATATACCAACCCTTAATCCGGAAGTGCCTTTACTTGTTTTCAAAAACAGCAACAGGCCTCTCCTGTCCTTTCCTACTTCCCCTTCACCTGCCTCCTTCAAATTGACCCAGAACTCGTTGTTCAGGCTGAATGAGCCGTACAGGAGCCAGAATGTTCCTTTGCACGCACCAGTGGTGGAAGGTTAGGGCCCAGCTGGAAAACATTAGTGTAATACAGTCAGCAGCTTCTGCTGTGCACGACCACTAATCTGCTTCTGACTTTACAGATTCGCCTATTCAGGTATTTCATATCAATGCAATCATACAGTATGTGGCCTTCTGCATGTGGCTTCTTTCAGTTAGAATAATATCTTCAAGTTTGGCTCCTGTGGCTCAAGCGGCTAAGGTGCCAGCCACATACACCTGAACTGGCGGGTTTGAATCCAGCCCGGGCCCGCCAAACAACAATGACGGCTGCAACCAAAAAATAGCCAGGCATTGTGGTGGGAGCCTGTAGTCCCAGCTACTTGGGAGGCAGAGGCAGGAGACTCGCTTGAGCCCAGGAGTTGGAGGTTGCTGTGAGCTGTGATACCACAGCGCTCTACCCAGGGTGACAGCTTGAGACTCTGTCTCAAAAAAAAAAGAATAATGTCTTCAAGCTTCAACCATGGTGTAGCATGAATCAATACTTCATTACTTTTAGGGATAAATAATACCCCATCTTCACCAGGCATGGTGGTTCACGCCTACCATCCTAGCACTCTGGGAGGCTGAGGCAGGTGGATCACTTTCACTCAGGAGTTCAAGACCAGCCTGAACAAGAGTGAGACCCCCATTTCTACTAAAAATAGGAAAACTGAGGCAAGAGGATCACTAGAGACTATGAGTCTGAGATTGCTCTGAGCTTATGTCTTGGCACTCTACCCAAGGTCACAGAAGACTCTGTCTCAAAAAAAAAAAAAATTCCATCGTAGGGGCCTACCGCGTTTTATTTATCCATTTATCTATGGATGGATATTTGGGTTGTTTTCACCTTTTGTGCCAAGTGGTTTTATCTCTTTATCTGGTTTAAAGTTTACATTGGCCTCATGGGAAATGTAATTTTAGCTCATTTTACAGATGAGGCACTGAGGCTCAGAGATGTTGAGTCATTGAACCAAGGTCATACAGCTTGCATGTGATAGAGTTGGAGAGGAACCCAGGTAGATCTAAACACAAAGGTGGCTCTGCCCCCACACCCCTGTCCCAGCACTGGCCCCTGACTCTGGTTCTCCCTAGGTGGGAATTCCCTCTCGGACTACAAGCAGGTTTTGGGGCCCCATCAGCTGTCTTACAAAGTCGAGCGGCAGCCAGGGGAACGAGAGATCAGATTCTACGTGGAGGGGCTCGCCTTCCCTGACGCCGATTTCTTGGGGCTGGTTTCCCTCAGCGTCAGCCTGGTGGACACAGGGGTATGTACAACACTGGGGGTGGACATGAGGGCTGAAAGGCTTGGGGGGACCAGCTTGGAGGCTCCAGGGCTGGGTAGCTGAGGACTGGGAAATCTTGAGGTCTGATGGGGCTTGGGCTGGATAGGGGTCCCTGCAGGACCCACTGAGTCCTCATTGTCCCCTCAGACTCTGCCTGAGGTGACCCTCTTCACAGACACCGTGGCCTTCCGTGTGGCCCCCTGGATCATGACCCCCAACACTCAGCCCCCCCAGGAACTGTATGTGTGCAGGTGAGGCCCCAGCCCTCCTGCAGCCATCCCTGCAACTCTGGACTTGTAGAGGTAGGGGCAGGATGCTAAGCTGGCCTTGGCCCCTCGCTCAGACCGACAGATTAGCTGAGGGCATCCCAGGGACAGCAGCAGGTGGTTGGTCCCATTCTGCTCTGAGCAGCTAAGGTTCCTCCAAGGTCACTGGCTCAGGCTGCAGCAGCCCTGGAACACCTTAGATTTAGTGTGGGCAGTGCCCTGTTCAGGCTGTCAGTGGCCACAGGAGACCCGGCTTAACTATGACATAGGTATGATCTGGTGCCCAGTAAGGATGTAGGAATCCCACTTCTGGCCTTCACTGTGAGCCCGGCCCAGCCTGGAGCCTTGGTCCTTCCAAATCTTAGAATCGTGGTCATGCCCCTTGGTGGAAGGGTGAGTCTCGATTGGCAAAGCCCCACCAGGTCTCTGTGTCAGAGGTCAGACCGTTGGAAAGGGCCACAGTTGAGCTGGACATAAGTCAGAAGGCTGGGAAGGGTGTAGTCAAACAGGTTTGCTCTGCTTACCTGGGTCTAGGTGTGTGCAGGTATTCAAAGGGGAATCTCTTCCTTCTATTTGCTTGCTAACCCCACCCTGACCCTTAGGCAGTTGTGTGGCCCAGGGGTAAATGGGGTCCTTTGCCCCTCACTACTACCTTAGCCAGTAAGATTCAGCCCCAGGTCATCACTGTGGCTAACTCTCAGACTACCTGTGCTGGGTTGGGTGCCGTGCCCCTGGGTGCCACAGCCTTGATTTACCCCTCACCTTGTACCTATCAGCTGATGTGATCTGATGTTATTTATCTCCCCCATCAGTCCATGGGTTTCTCTAGGGCAAGGACTATATTTAAACCCCTGTCCCCACGATCCTAGCACAGGCTGAATCAAGGTCCCCCTCATCCCCTGCTTTAGCCACAGTCAGGGGTCATTAGTATGTGCCCCTCTCCCTGTCTTTTACAGTGTGACGGATGCTCATGGCTCAAACAAGAAATTTCTGGATGACATGTCTTACTTGTCATTGAAAGCCAACTGCAAGCTGATCATCTGCTCTCAGATTGAAAATCGAAATGACCGCTGGATCCAGGTGGGTGAAGAAACAGACTCTAAGGAAAGTGTTGGGGATGGTCTGGGAAGCCTTCAGCTGGGCTTGGGGAAAGCGAGGGCTGTACAGCCCCCTGCCAGCCTCGGTCTCCCTGGAGGACCCAGGACAGCCTGGGGGCCAGGACCCTTGGGGAAAGCTTCCCTGCTGTCTTTATCAGCCTCAGCTTCGGCTGTTTCCCACCAAACCCAGACCAGAGTTCTTCCTGGTTGAGGTCCCAAGAGGTCTCACCTCTACCTCTGCCCACCCCCAGGTCTTGGGGAGGATCTGCTGACTCGCCTTGCCCTGCCCTGACCAGGCCTGGAGAGGATCACTCTGCTTTGAAAACCACCTCGAAGAAGTCACAGTGACTTTTTCTTTTCTCTCCTCCCAGGATGAGATAGAGTTTGGCTACATTGAGGCCCCTCACAAATCCTTCCCTGTGGTCTTTGACTCCCCCCGAAACCGAGGCCTGAGGGATTTCCCCCAAACGAAGATCCTGGTACGGACAAAGGTGGAGTGGGGAAAGCCTGGGTGGTTCCTCCCAGAGACCCTGAGAAGCCTCATTGACCTCTGGTCCTTTAGGGCCCAGAGTCTAGTGAGATGGGGGCAAAAGGACCCAGGAGGTGGAATATCAGCAAACTGGGGAGTCAGTGGGCTGTTTGGGCAGGAGATGCAAACGGCACACAAAGCACATGCAAAAAGCCGTGCTTGCCCCTGTTCTGGGGTGGCAGGACAGCAAAGTTCTCCTAGGGAAGGGGCTGGTCCCCAGAAGGAATCATCACAGTGGCCAGACCTGTGGAGGTCAGCCTACATTTTGCAGGGAATGCATCCTTAGTGAGCCCTTACGGCTCTTGTTTTTAGGAGCTGGGGCTTCCATCCACCAGTACCAGTTTTCTCACTTCAGAAAACAGTAGGTGCTTTCTGAACACCTAATACCTATTGGGCTCTATGCTACCTCCTGTGCACAGGATGGCAGCAGCAGCACCAGCCACCATGTATTAAGTTCCAGGTACCATCCCCTAGCTTTCCATGTGTTACCTCATTTAATCCATGGGGCATACCTATGGCTAAGTACTATTATTCCTCTTTTCATTTTATTTTATTTTATTTTTTTTTTTAGAGACAGAGTCTCACTTTGTCACCCTGGGTAGAGTGCTGTGGCGTCACAGCTGACAGCAACCTCCAACTCTTGGGCTTAAGCAATTCTCTTGCCTCAGCCTCCCAAGTAGCTGGGACTACAGGTGCCTGCCACAACGCCCGGCTATATTTTTGGTGGTGCAGTTTGGCCAGTGCTGGGTTTGAACCCACCACCCTCTGTATATGGGGCCAGCGCCCTACTCACTGAGCCACAGGCACCGCCCTATTATTATTCCTCTTTATGGAGGAGGAAAACTGAGGCTCTGGGGGCATTCAGTAACTTGCACAAGGCTATGTTGCAAATTAATGGTGGCACCAAGGTTCAAAAGTAAAGTGGCTGCCTCCAGAGCCCTTGTCCTCAAGCATGAGGCTGTACTGCGCTTGAGGTAGGAACATGGTCTCTGCCCGTTTGCTGGTTCCCACCCTCCCATCACTGGGACAGAGCAGGATGCATGTGCGTATCCAGAGCCCAGATACTCACCCCTGCCTGGAGGGCCAGATGACAATGAACCCTGCAGGTGAGGGCACCAATTCACTGTGCTAGGGTGGGGGGGGACCCAACTGACCCCAGGCTCCAGGCGTGAACTGTAGGCATAGGGGATTTCTCTCTGATTTATCCTCTCCTCTGAATTATCTCTCTTCTTCTTTTTTGGGGTTTAATTTACTGTTCTTTGTCCATCTTGAAATGAAAGTTACAATTATGGTTATGTTTCTGTTACCCTTCCCTTTAAATTATTGCCTAATTTCCACTTTGATTTCTTCTTTGAGCTATGGGTTTTTTACGTGTGTGCTGCTTAATTTCCAAACATTTGGGAATTTCCAAGTGATCTCTCGGTTGTTGACTTGTACTTTAATTAATTGCATGGTGCTTGGAGCCAGGAGAGTAGGGGGATGGGATTGGTAAAACGCGGATGGAGGTGATTTTTCAGGCACAAGGCACCAGGAGTGGGAATCCTCTAGCACCCCAGACCCCCCACTCCAAGAGCTGCCTCTTCCTGTCCTAACTGACCTCTCCTTCTTGGGGCGGCATTCTTGCTGCTCCTCTCGTAGGGTCCTGACTTTGGATATGTAACCCGGGAGATCCCGTTCTCAGGCCCCTCTAGTCTTGATTCTTTTGGCAACCTGGACGTGAGTCCGCCTGTCACGGTGGGCGGTGTGGAGTACCCCCTGGGCAGGATCCTCATCGGCGGCAACTACCCCAGGTGAGAGGCCAGGGTGGGAGGGTGGCGGATGGTCCCGGGGGCTGAGGGCAGTGTCCCCTCACCATGGATGTGGTCCCCCAGTCTGAGAAGGGGTCTTAGCTTCCTGCGTGCCATTGAATCAAAGACTTGGAGTCAAAGAATCTCAGATTCAGAAGGTTATAGAATCTTAGGAGGAAACTCACAAACTGGGGTCTCTAATTTTATGAGCTTGATTAGTCACCAACATTTTATATGGTTGTGTACCTGGGGGGGGGGTGTTTATTAGGAGGCTTCATGTAAAGAGCCAGATTTCTGGCATCTCTTGAAAAATCAGAGGAACTGGGGAGGTGATACAGTGACACTCGGACACAGTGGTGGGGGAATGGACTTCGTGACTTCTCCCACTGAGAAGTCAGAATAATTGCTGTCCTATCAATGGCTTAAAAGGGCCCAAAGGTCACCAAGTGACAAGGGCAGGTGGCTATAGGTAAGCAAGTGCTTGGCCAGGATGCCTGAATGACAGAAGTGAGTCAGAGGGTCCCACTACGGACACTGTGACGGGGAGGAAATCAGGTGTTTAGGGTTTAGTGCTCAGACAGGCAACGGTACCTGCCGAATCCCACTGAATGGGTCCAAATCTTGCCTGCAGGTATCCATGGAATGGGGCATGCAGTGTAGGATCTAGTGGGGGCTCCTGCTTCCCGCCTGGAGCTTATACCTGCCACAGGCCTGGAGGTCATCTTCCCATTTGTGGAGGATTAGTGTGGAGCTGAGGTGTGCCCTGACTTGCCCTCAAGCCCTGGGAGCCCATCTGGTGTCTGGCCCAGAGAAGTTGGGCAGTGCTGAGGTCACACAGCCTCACTGGTGAAACTGGCAGTGGCCTCAAGGCTCTGCATTTGTGGCAGGTGAGGCTTCCTGCCACAACCCAGGCACGTAACTGGGTGCTCTGACAACGTTCCTGGGACTGCTTTTGGCCAGGGTGGGAGGAAAGTGCTCACCCTACTGGTGACTCTTACCCCCCTGGGGACTAAGGAGCCTTGAAGCTTCAGGGCAGTCTTTCTGTGACTGTGGCAGGGACCCACGAGGAAGGAGCACAGACTTTGGAATCAGATGGACCTGGGTGGGAGTCCTGACCCTGCCACTTACTAGCCATATGATTCTGGGTATTACCGCCTATCCAGTATTGGTGCTCAATTAATTAATTTAAAAGGATTTATTGCATATTGAAGGTACTGATGATATATCAGTGAACAAACCAATTGTATTTTAAATGAACAAATTATTGTATACACCATACCTCAGTTTCCTCATTTGTAAAATGGACTTGATAAAAATCCCTGTCCTAGACATATAGTCAGCATTGCTGGGGGTAAAGAATTCATATAACCCCCCTTCTGAATGCTTAGCTGTTGTTCAGCTGGGCTCCCAGTAGGGGGCTGCTTTGAAGCAGGTTAAAATTCAATGGACCACAACACATGTACGGACTTACCTG
>CAUYON010164198.1:0-33930 GCA_963573935.1 Arctocebus calabarensis | reverse complement strand
TATTAAAAAATCAACACATTGTACCCCACAAATGCATAAATTGATTCATGATCTATGTTTATATGACTTAATAAAAGGGAAAAAAATAAAAAAATAAGAAAGAAAAAATATGCAGGTTTTAATAAAAAAAAAATAGGGAATGTTATCAAACAGCTTTAGACACTTAAAAGATGAGCTCAGCAAGCACAGATGGTGGTCATGCATCCCAGTCTAAAAACACATACAGCTCACATCGCCCAGTAATGGAGGATGTATAGTGAGGACGCTAACTCACCGCATAGCACATTTAAGGATGGCATATCAAGGCTACTCTACCATCAGTAGTAAATGTACAACTGTCTCTCTTTTGAGCTTGCTTGCCCAAATTCATCTCAGGTGTCCCCAGCTTTGTTCATGTGCTTTAAGTACATCTATGTTAAGACACTCTAAAAGGCCAGGGGACAGTTTACTCTTTCTTTGGGGTGTGAGGCAGGCTACAGTCCTCCACATAGCTGAATGCATATGTTGGGGTTCCTGGCATTAAGGGAGAAGCAGAGCCTCAAATTCCAGAGATCCAAGAGGGTTGACTGATTCCTCAGGCTTTGAGGGTTTTCCATAGTGAGTCCACCTAGCACCCCTTCTTGAGAGCAAGGATTCCTAGCTACTTAACATGATCAAATGTAGATAATCCACAGTGTCTTCCTGGGACCAAAGGAAGGTATTTATCACGGATACACAGGACTGTAGATCCACAGCAGTGAAAGGGTATTGAGGAAGGACTTGGGCATTACTGGGATGTAGACTTAGGGCTATCACTAAAGTCAGTGTCTGTAGATTTGCTATACATTCAAATCACCTGCGAAGCTTCTCAAAACCCTCATGTTGATTAAATTGCAATCTCTAGGAATGGAAATAGGCAGCAAGATTTTTTAAACTCCTCAGGTAGCTTCAGGGAGCAACAAAATTTAAGAACTAATGCTTTCTTGCCCTGGTTTTCCAAAATATAGTCCACAATCAGCTTTTGGAAATGCCGACCCTTGGGTCCTGCCCCAGAACTTCTGAATTAGAATCTGCATTTTAACAAGAGTCTCAGCAAATTCATTTAAACATTGAAGATGAATTAGAATCTTCACTTACCTACGTGGACCTGTGATTCTTAGGCTCACTAAACTTAAGAAACTCTGACCTAGAATGGATCTTACTACCTGAAAGAAGGCTGCAAGGATCATTATCTCCAGGGCTATATCATTTCTTCTTTCTCAGTTCAAATGAATCCTGTTTTAATCCTTCTTTTTTTTGTCCATCTTTTCCCCCTTCTCTCTTGACTTTCTCAAGCCCCCACCTCCAGCAAAGCAGCTTTATCCTAACTATTTATGACAGGCAAACAACCTGTTCCTGTGGATAGTTCCTGTATACAGAGAATTCCCAATAAACAGACACAGTTTAATGCACACCAATGCTCGCCTTGTGATTCTTGATGGACACAATTTGCCTCATGTATTATTTATATAATCTATATATATAATTTATATAATTATATATACATAATGGCATTTTTTTTTTGTTTGTTTTGGTTGTTTTTTTTTTGTACTGAAGCTCTATGTTTGGGCATCAAAAGGCAAATTTCAATAACTTGAGTCTTGACCAAGAAGGCAGAAGTTACTCACCATAAACCCAGTGCTTAGATTAGTAGACAGTCAAAACGTCATGGATATGTGTCATTAGCATTCACAACTCTAATCTCAGTAACATGCTAAAATATGGAGGTTTAGGCACATTAAGAAATATTTTTGGAATGGCAGTCTATATTGTTCAAATATGGAGTCATCCATTAGGTATGGAACACTTAACCATGCAAGTAATATCCATTTACTCTTATTCAGTATCATTGTTAAGACTCTTTATTTCCTTTTCCTATTACAAATTAATATGAGGGTGCAGATGTTTAGGTCGCAATGTTTTTAATTCTAAGGTAAAGTTCAAGTTGTAGTTGAGCCCTTCAGGGGGCATTATGAACACCCTCACGTTGTGCACAGTAGACGACATCCCACCAATGGATCACCCTTGCTCCTCCCTCTCCCTCCCTCCACCGCCCTCTTTCCTCTCTTTTCCTGCTTGCTAGACTATATTTGTGTTTTATCTTTCATGTGAACATGTATTTGTTTATATATTGGTTGCATATTAGTATTGGGTACATTGGAATTTTTTTTCCATTCTTGAGATACTTTACTAAGAAGAACATGTTTCAATTCCATCCAGGTAAACACAAAAGATGTAAAGTCTTCATCATTTCCTATGGCTGAACAATATTCCATGGTATACATATGCCACAGTTTGTTAAATATTAATCCATTCATGGGTAGATGGGCATTTGGGTTGCTTCCATGTCTTGGCAATTATGAATTGAGCTGTAATAAACATTCTGATGCAAATGTCCTTGGGCAAGGGACTTGAATAGAAACTTCTCTGAAGAGGACAGACAAATGACCAACAAACACATAAAAAAATGTTCATCGTCCCTAATCATCAGAGAAATACAAATCAAAACCATTCTGAGATACTACCTAACTCCTATGAGAATAGTCCACATCACAAAGTCCTAAATCTGCAGATGCTGGTGTGGATGTGGAGAGAAGGGAATACTTTTGCACTGCTGGTAGGATTGCAGACTAATACAACCTCTATGTGAAAAAGTATGGAGAAATCTCAAAGAACTAAAAGTCAACCTTCTATTTGATCTGCAATCCCATTACTAGGTATCTTTCCAGGAGAACATTATTAAGACTCTTAGTAAGTCATGAATTTCTTGTTTCCTCTCCTTAGATTTCTTCTATTGTACTAGGAAGAAGCAATGCCTCATTACTTACACTCATTATCATCACTATGTTTACTTGGTCACCAGAATATTTATACGTGCAAAGGATTTCTGTACTTCCACAATGAAACATTTTGAACAAACAAAAATATTTACTAGAACTTACTGAAGGAAAGAACATGAGGCATTTTCTTCAGAATTCCAACATCTAACACCATGTCTAGCTCAGAGTGGCGCTCAATCAATTCTTATTGAATGGATTTTTAAAACTTTTAATGCTGAAATGAAATATGGTGCAAACTAATAGATGTTAGCCTTTTCACACAGCCTCTCATCCTCCTCTTCAAATGCTACAAAGCACTGCCTAGAACTTCAATGACTTACTACTTTCACTTCCAAAACTTTGATTTAAAAAAAAAATACCTCCTAGGAATAAAAATTAAGCTGTCCTTGAACACTGAAACATGCAAACTTGAGAAGATTTTTTTAACCATTCTGCAGTGGAAAAAAAAGAACTTAAATATTCGTATTAAATCCATCCTATAGGAACAAGTTTCTATCAATTTCTATTCATATGCAGACTTTCACATCATAATATTTTATTTTAGAAAACTACCAGGAAAGATCAAAGATAGAGCTCTGAGGGATATGGCATTTGAAAGAGGTCTCAGAAATGTAGGCAGGGTTTTGTTCTGTTTAATGTCTCTATTGATTTTTATAAAAGTATGTATATAAGTGTTACAGTTTTGTGTGTAGGTGAGTGTCGTAAACTACCAATCAGGGTTTTGATATTGGAGGGGGTAGGGTGGGAAGCAAAGTCAATGGAAGGTCAAGGATCATGTCTTAACAGATAACAGAACCTGACACATAGTAGGTGCTCTGTGACGGTTTAGTGAGGAATACGTTCGAGGAAACGACAAAGTGTAAATGCAGTTATTTAAGGAACCACGAGTTTTCCAGTCTGGCCCAATAGGCGAGGGCAAGCTTTCTTAGCCTCAGTACTCTGGATTATTTGGGCTGGATAACGCTGTGTGGTGAGTGAAGATTGTGGTGTGCATCTTAGGATGTTTTGCAATATCACTGACTTCTACCTATTAGATGCCAGTAATATCCCCGTGAGCTAAAACTATCTCCAGATCTTGCCATGTATTCTCCACGTGGCAAAATCACCCTGGTAGGGGACCATTGGCTTTAGAAATTACTGGAAAATAGGGCTGGAGCCCAGGCCTTGTGTGTTAGGATAAAGTATTTTCACTTAATGTGCTAGACACAGGATGTTTGTTGGAGACTTCCGGGTTTGGGAATTACACAATTGATATTGTGAGTGAGTGTGAATTACTTGACAGTGTATAGAACTGTTTGAATTTTTAAGAAATGTAACTATATTGCATATATAAAATAAGTAAATTACTTAAATTTTGTGCCTCAGTTTTTTCAAATGTAACAATTACACCATGATAATGACGATTAAATGGGCAATTCATAAAGTCTTTGAAACAGTGCCTGGCACATTTTAAGTGAAAAATAAAATGTTTTATTATTGTTCATATCAAATGAAAAAAGGCACTGCTGTGACACAAGTAACTTTGAATCATTTTTTTAAAATAGAACTGCCATTTCCAATAGGAATCATTATCATATTATTTATTTCGCACTAAGTTCCAGTTTAACCAAAATAATCACACCCCAAGGGATTACTTTTCCCATTACTCTTTAAATCCTGGATCAAAAGCTAATAAAATCACTTTAAAAAATGAAATGAGAAAAATGTTTTTAAAAAGGGAAGGAAACTCATTTTAAAGTTTCCCAAATCCATATTGGAGTGTTCTCAAACCATGTCAAGACAGACTGAAAGAAAGCAACCGCCTGAAACTACTTTACAGGGCAACTTCGAACGGGTTTCCTTTCACCACATAATTGCTAACAAGCCACAGGTGCCAAGCCACATGAGCGGATGATAGCCTGATTTTGAGAAAAGAAATGACAATTCTTTACCCATCATTCATCGCAAGACGCGCTTGTCATCTCTCACAGCACATAGCGAGTTACCTTTTTATTAGTGGCTTTGGAAATATTTTCGCAGGGGAGTAGCAGCAGCATCCATATGTGCAAAACTGCGCGTAAATGAGCCTGTGCTGGATGGGGGATACGCGATCCACCTGCCAGGAGGATGAAAGGTGTGCAGCAGAGCTCTCAGCAGTAAGATTAGGCGCTGTTGTCTTCCTGCCTGTCGCTTCTCCCTGACCAAAATGATGGGCGAAGGCAGCGCCTCTGTTTCTCTGGCCTTGCATGTCTTGCGCCCCAGACCCAGAACACCAGCTGCTTGCTGAGCACCTGGAACCCACGCGTCTGCCATGCTCTTCTTTCTTCTCCACCTATGCTGTTTTTAATCCTGTTCCTGTCCCTGTCATTTCCCATTCCAGCAAATGGCACAAGCCTCTGTCCAATTATCTTGCAAATTATTTGTGATACCTTTCCATCCTTAAAGCCGCTGTTTCTCAAGTCCTATCAATTTTACCTTCTAATGACTTCTGGGTTCCGTATCGTCCTCCCCGTCCTCTCTGCTACTGCTGTTTTCCGGCTCTGTGATCTTCTGTTTCCTGCTTGGACTCTTACAAAAGCATGTGAACTTCACCTCCACAGGATGATGCTCAACAAACCACATTCTGAGGTGGCTAGTGAAGGGGAAGTAAAAGACACCCAAGGTGACGCACTAGTCCTCACAGTCTTCCAAATAGTGACAACAGCAAGAGGAACAAATGCTTTTACAGGAGGTATGATGTGCTATTTTTCTGTGAATCAATTTATTTGAAACGTGGATTAATAATTAATCAATCTCATGGATTACTTAATTAAATGCAGAGATTAAGTATATTCATTTACTACACGAAATCACAGAAGTAACTTATGTTCTGTCTCACCATGTTACTCACAGGGCACTTGTGACACTAAGGGGCTAAACAACACGCCCACAGACACACAGCTTGCAAGTGTCGGTGCCCATAACCAAAGTCGTTCAGCGCCCTGCACAGACTGTGTGCTGTCCGCTTTCATCACAGCATAGGCTCCCTTCTGGAACCCTGCTGCATTTCAAAACTTCTAGAAAACTTCTGGGCACTTTTCAAACCCATCTTTGACACGTCTAGATGTTCTGTTGTGGATTCCTAACCGTGACCATTTTGGGCGGTGCTTTCTTCCTCATCCTGGGAGTGGTGGTATTTTAAGAGTTGGCAGCGGTAGCAGTACTTCACCACTCAGTAGCAGATACCTTAATGGCTCAATTCTGAAACACAGCTCCCAAATGTATTTCTTTTCTTTCTTTTTTTTTTTTTTTTTGCAGTTTTTTTGCCCGGGGCCAGGTTTGAACCCGCCACCTCCGGTATATGGGGCAGCGCCCTACTCTTTGAGCCACAGGTGCTGCCCTCCCAAAGTTATTTCTGAAAGTTCAATTTACTATCTGTATTTTTAGCCTTCCCAATGATATATAAGCCATTTAATACTCCAAAATAAATCAATTTCTCTTAAACTTAGTAGAGAAGCTTCTCATCTCTGCAACTGAATCCCCTCCATAACAACACAATTTGCCACATTTTCCACTAAGACTATTCTGACATTCCAGAATTCCAACACAAAGAGAATCCCCATCCTATGAACTTTTACCTCTGTTAAAAGAGCAACTTTAACAGAATTTATTTATTTATTTATTTATTTGCAGTTTTTGGCCGGGACTGGGTTTGAACCCACCACCTCCAGCATATGGGGCCAGCGCCCTACTCCTTTGAGCCACAGGGACTGCCCATTTAACAGAGTTTATTGAGAAAACAATGATTAGAATCATTCAGCCTCCCCCCCAAAACAAAATAGTTTGAAACTCCAAGTGACTATGTGCTAGGAGAAGGTTTAAGGCTAGAAAAAGGAAAGTGATGTACAGAAAACATAAGGGGGGCAGAAGCACGTGGATTGGTACAGTTTGGCATTTGCCTTCATTGAACAGGGTTTGAATAGTTGGCTGCCTATGATTGACCGAAAAGGGGTGATTGGCACAAAAATAGGTTACAGTTTGTTTACACATTCAGTTAGTTCTTACTGTATACATAGAAACCTTAAGGCCAAACTTACAATCATGGAGGCAGTTTTGGGCTAAACTTAATTTTACACCTATTACTTGCTAAACCAATAGTTCTCAGATTTTACTGCACATTAAAATCACCCAGGAAGCTTTTAAAGACCCTAATATACCCTCGTACCAATTAAATCAGAATCAGACATCTTCCTTCTTCTAAACTACCGAGTGTTGGCTGTGTGATAGCTCACATCTGTAATCCTAGCACTCTAGGAGGCTGAGGCCTATGAATTGCCTGAGCTCACGGGTTTGAGACCAGTGCAAAACCTTATCTCTAAAAATAGCCAGACATTGTGGTGAGTGCCTGTAGTCCCAACTATTTGGGAGGCAAGAGGATTGCTTGAGCCCAAGAGCTTGAGGTTGCTGTGAGCTATGATGCCACTGCTCTCTACTGAGGGTAACAAAGTGAAACTCTGTCTCAAAAACAAAAATTAAATAAATAAACTATCCAGTGTGTAGCAAAACTGAAATGTTAGTCATTGGAATACTTATTAGACAACTATGTCATTGTACTATAGTTAAGAGCTAAGTGTATAGAATGAAATACAGTGGGCATCAGATTTTTTTTTCTCCCACTTAGTACTCAATATGCCAAGAGACTTTGAAACAGAGCAAAGAATCTAAACAGTTAAATTCACAAGCTCATTTTAACATCATGTAAATGAGCTCCTAGATGAGAAGAGCATATGCTCAAGCATTTGGACAAATTAAATATAGCTTATCCTAAATAAGTTGTGTTGTATTCAATATTTTGAAACAAACACTAGAACTTACTTGCAACTCCTCTGCTGCTCCTGAGATAAAGACGTTCTAAGTGCCCATAGACTGGCTATTGCTTTTGTGACAAAACTAGCTTCTTGGCCTGTGTCCTGTTACATTATGATTTCCAGGTTTAGGTCCCCAGGCTATGAAGCGCGTTTGAATATTGACACGCTATATTTACTGAAATGTACCTATAAGAGTAAATTCCCAATTTATGCAAGGACAAAATTTCACTGATTGGATGAGTGTATTGTTGCCTTGTACATATTCCATTAAAGCATTCCAAAATGAATGACAAAAGCATTTTAAAACTTGCATAAAGACTCAGAAATTGTGGCATATACCTAAATCTGTATAATCTTCCTCCTTAGCCAAGAGTTCGATATTGTTTCAGATTATTCCTTTGATAAGACAAACACATATTTATCTCTAGGTAGTAAACAAACATCAACATCAAAAAGTATATATATTTTCTTTCAAGATCTTTGAGTTAAAACTCATATAAATTGCAAGTCTTCTAACTTTATCATGTAAGCAAAGAAATATGTAGATTTACAATATGTTTTATCACCTGCACTTTTATGTCTATTATAACACAATTCACAATTGGAATGATGTGGAATCAACCTAAGTATCTATCAACCAATGAGTGGATAAAGAAAATGTGGCTTATACAGAGAATGACAAAAAATGTGTACATATTTTAAGAAAGGGGAAATCTGTATTAAAATTGTAATACTCAAATCACATTTGACTTGGGCACTTATAAGAGGTGCTCAATGTGGCTTGTATTCATCTTTTTGTTATTGGTACATATTGAATATTACAATTTTCATACAGTTTGTTCCTTTCTTAAAATGTGCATATATATTTTCAGCACACTCAGTTTATGTACACCAAGGACTACTATTGAGCCATACAAGGGTCTGACAATTCATCCTAGAAAAAATGACCATGAGAGGCTCTGTCATACAAGGTATAACAGTTAAGTTTGCAAACCTGTGCAAACCATGTGCATATGTTTGCAGCACTGTACAAAAGACTTGGTAAGGCTTCATAACCTTGGTGGACCAGTGTTTCACAGCTGTGTTCATGTTGATGACATGTGGCAATGCCTTGCTGAGTGGCATTTATTATTGTGGTCGTATGCTTTTGTGTGTTGTATGATGACAATTCTGGTGGTCATTCCAAAAAAGAGTTCCAAAATTGTTTTGAAGGGTAGACTAGGCCTGGGGTCAGTGCATAGCTTCTGAGGGGGTACCTCAAAGGTGATTGACTGTAGTGATATTCAGCAATGAGGCATGTAGCACTTATTCTAGGATGAGTTTATGAACTTAATTGTCAGTCCTCATATAAAAGAAATAATGTCTTTTGGAGCAAATTGGATGAAATTGGAGGCCATTCCCTAAGGGAAGTAACTTAGGAATGAATAAGCCAGATATTGTATGTTCCACTTATAAACGGGAGCTAAGGCAAGGGGAGGCAGGGGCCCATGGAGTGTCATAACGGACACTGGAGACTCAGAAGGCGGAGAGGCCTGCGGATGAGGGATTAAAAATGACCTATTGGGTACAAAGTACACTTTTTGAGTGATGGGTACACTAAAGGCCCATATTTCACCACTATCTAATACATCCATGTAACCAAGAAAAAAACTGGTAAATCCCAAAATGGTTGTTTAAATTTCACAAGCTTGTGAAAAATAGTTTTGCTGTTTAGATGAATAGAAGATCAAATTAGTTTTGTGAATCATACATTTTCACACAGTCAGCTCTCTATATCTGAGAATTCCAAATACACAATTTAGACAACCATGGATTGAAAATATTTGTTAAAAAACTGCTAAAACCCAACAATTCAACAATAAAAACTAATATAGATTTTTAAAATATAGTATAATAATTATTTACATTTATTTAATGTATTTATTTAATTTAAAGTATGTTATATTCTATTAGGTTTTATAAGTAATCTGGAGATGATTTAAAGTATCCAAGAGGGTGTACATAGATTATTTGCAAATACCATGCCATTATATATAGGGCATTCAAATATCCATGGATTTTTGGTATCTAAGGGACAACTGTATGCTGAAATGCAGAGATATGCACATTTCAATTAGTTTTGACAAATACACCTGTGTAATTCACACCCTTGATTTATACAAATTTCCATTTCATTATAAAGTCTACCCAAGCTCATAGCTAGTCATTTCCTGCCTTCTTGATGAAAACCATTATATTCTGATTTCCATCACCATAGATTGGTTTTTCTCTGACATAGAACTTCGTATAAATGAAATCATCCAATAAGCACTCTTATGTCTGACATGTTTTGCTCAGTATAATGTTTTTAAGATTCATCTGTGTTATCCAGCATTTTAGCAATTCATTCCTTTTTGTTGTCAATTTATATATCATTCTATGAATATCCTATTGTTTATCTATTTTCTAATTGATGAATATTTAAATTAGGAAAATTTCCATTTGGGATCTAATATGAATAAAGCTGCCATGGAGAGTCCTGTACAAATCTTTTACGGACAAATGTCTTCATTTCTCTTTAGTAAATGCCTAGGATTAGAGAGGATAGGTGATTAGCTTTAGTTTTTATGATGCATAAAAGCTAATTTGATATTTGCTGTATGTAAGCAGCCAAAAATTTTTCGAAAGTGATTGTACAATTTTCTCTCTTACCAGTAATCTCTAAAAAACCCAGTTGCTCCACATCCTCATAAATGCTTAATTCATCAGTTTTTTTATTTACCCATTTTAGTGAGCATACAGACATTTCATTGTAGTTTTAATTAACTGATGATATTGAGCACTTTCTCACGTGTATATTGGCCATTTGTCTATCTTCCATTGTGAAATGTTTAAGGTTTTTGCTTATTTTCAAACTGATCTATTTGCTTTTTAATAATTGATTTGTGGGAGCTGTTTCTATGTTTGGATACAAGCCCATTGTACAACGGAACTGTATGCATTTTAGCATACAGTTGTCCCTTCAAATATATATAGTGCAAAAAGTTTCTACTAGTTCATAACTTGCCTTTTAATTTTCTAAGTGATTTTTTTTAAGAAGGAAATGTTTTAAATTTTGATGGAATCAAATTTATTGACAACTTTATTTATGATTAATGTTCTCTAAGAAATCTTTGCTTACTCCAAATCATAAAATATTCTTCGAAGAATTCTTTTAGAAGCTTTTTTGTTTTCACAAAAATACCTATTAAATATCTTGAATTAATTTTTGTGTGTGATGTGAGCTAAGAGGCAAGTTTATGTTTTCCCAAATAAAATCTAGTCGTGCCAGCATTATTTGTTGGAAAGACTTTCATTCCCCCAATTAACTTGCTTTAGCTCCAATGTTAAAAGTCAATTGACCTTGTAAATGTGGCTCTGTTTTTGGCCATATATTCTCCGTTGATTTATATGCTTATCTATAAGGATACTGCCGTTGTTATCCTAGTTTGTAACTAGGCAAATGAATTATAAGGTAGTATGAGTCCTCCAACCTTGATGTTTTTAAAAATCATTTTCACTGTTTTGGTCCTTTGCCCATATAAATCATAGGTTTAGCTTGTAAGTTTCTAAAAAAAAAACTCCTTGGGTTTTTATTGTAATTACATTTACTCAGACAGATCAATATGAAATCAACTGACATTATAATGCTATTGAATCCTTCAACCCTTGAACATAGTGAAATCTTTCATTTTATTTGTTTTTAATTTTTATAAGCAATGTTTTATACTTTCCAATGTCAGAATCTTTCCCATATTTTGTTCCATCTATCCCTAAACACTTTGGGATTTTTTCATTGTTGTTGCTAAATGGTACTTAAAATTTAATTTCTCAATTGTTTAGTGCTAGTATATAGAAATCCAATTCACATTGACCTTTCATCTCACGATTTTGCTAAATTCAGTGGTTAGTTACAGTTGGGTTTGCTTAATTTCTTTTTTTTCTTTGAGGATTCCTCAGTATTTTCTAAGTATGTGATCATGTCATCTGCAAATATAGTTATCTTATTACTTACTTCACTTGTTTCTGCTCACATACTTATGCTTTTTTCATGACAGTATTTTTAATGTTGTACACATCCAATCGCAGTAAAAAGATAAGTATAAAGAAGATGCAGCCCCTCTATTTTCACAAATAGCACACTGCATTACAGTAAACCATGTTTATATTCCACCATCAAGCACCATTCTCCCATTACTTCTCTTGTGATGATCATTAAGACTATCTTCAAATCCAACAGTCTCCTCATGATCTGTCAAAATATCCATTGAATATTTGACAGAAATGGAAGACGCTGAACCTGCTGCACTGCCTTGAATTCCATCTGTAATTTTAGTGGAGCAAATAGACACAGGATGTTTCTCAGTGTGAAAAATTCATTTTATCTTGGTTGAGTTGGAAATTTTTTTTCTGATAATTCAAGAGGATGACTAGGCAAAAGTTCATTTTTCACATCAGAAAACTTTTCCCAAGAAGATCATGACTTTCGACAAGTCCGCTTGCTGAGAGTTCACTGGCTGGAATGCTGTCCTTTAGCTGTGATCCAGATACCCTGGCATTCCCCTCTCCAACTCTGTTATGTTCAACTCACCCTGCCGCTTACTTCTGTTTCTTGCTTACATATTTATTATTTGCTTCTGTTAGGAGTATGTCAATCTTCTTTTCATAGATTTTTAGAGTGGAATGATTAGATAATTGATTTAAGCTTTTTTCTTTTCTAAAATAAGAAATGAAAGCTAAGAATTTTACTTCAAGCACCACTTTAGCTACCTCTCATAACTTTTGATAGACTGTATTTTTATTATTATTAAGTTAAAAATATTTTCTAACTTTCCTGTGATTTCTCCTTTGGTTTCTGGATTATTCAGAAGTGTTTGCTTAATCTCCAAATAGGTGGAGGAATTTCTAAGAACTTTTTGTCTAACTTACTTAAGTCTATTATAAGCATAGAACATAGTCTGCAAAATTTCTTTTTTTATACATTTTTGTTTTTTTTTTTTTTTTGGAGATGAGGGTCTTACTATGGTGCTCATGCTGGTTTCAATTTCCTGGGCGTTAGGTGATCCTTCTGCCTGAGCCTCTCAAGCAGCTGAAATTATAGGTTTGAGAGCCATTGCACTTGGCTCTGTATAATTTCAATCCTTTGAAATTACAACTAATGCATAGGTGTAATGGCAGGATGCTGCAGGAAAAGGATCAGTGAACCTGAAAACAGATTAAAAAAAAAACTATCAAAGTAAAAACAGAGAAAAAAAAGACTAAAGACAAACAAACAACATGACCTGAAATGACATGTAGGAAAATCAAGATGTTTAATATGTATATATATCTGGAATCTTAAAGGTAAGGAGAGTGAGACTGGGACAGAAAAAATATTTGAAGAAATTATGGTGGAAATTTTAAAATTTTGATTCAAAATGATAATCCACAGATCCGAGAAACTCAAGTAGACTGAACATACAAAAAGCTATATCTAGGCATGTTGTAGTTGAAATATACAAAATTAAAGAAAACAAGGACATCTTTAAAGCCTCAAGATAAGAAAACATTTTATATATAGGGTGCCACCCAGGGGTAGGCGCCTGGCTCAGAGCTTGAGACAGTGACCACTCTCCTGTCAATGATCATCACTCTTGTCCAGCACTCCTCACAGCCAGGCACATCCTCTGTTCCTATCTCCTGGCTAGAACCCACCTCTAACTAACTCTCTAACGTGACATATGATGATGGGCAGGCCACTGACTTATCAGAAATACTGCCAACTGAAAAACTATGCAAGGATACCTCGAAGCATTGAAAGAAAGGACTGGTCAAACTAGAATTTTAAATCCAGGAGAAATGTCCTTTAAACATTAAGTCAAAATAAAGATATTTTCAAATAAGTAAAAGTAGAGAATTTTCATTAATAACAGACTTGAATTTCAGTAAATGGTAAAGTTCTTTGGGTTGGTGAAAAATGATACCAGGTGGAAACATGGAGCTACATGACATAATGAAAAGATGTGGAAATAGAGAACACAAAGGCAATAAAGAAAAGTCTGTTGACCACATCTTAATTTCTTTAGAAGCAAATGACCACTTAAATTAAGAAAATAGGGCAAGGGCTATAACATAGTAGGAAATAAAATGTGCAGCAACAGTAGTACTTATGATGAGAGGCAGGTAAATGATAGTCACTATTCCAAGGTGTTTACATAAAGCCTAATGTGATATAAAATAACTTTGAGGCAGACTAGATTTGTTTAAAGATGCATATTGTAATCTTTAGAACAAGTACTAAAAAAGCTAAAAAGCCAATAGAGAAAATAAAATTGATCACTAAATGTGAGTGAGAGCTAGAGTAGGTTGACATCCCTGAGATGTTGTGTGGGTTATGGACCCACGTCTCACTCTCTCCCCTGCAATGCACTCCTAAGGTGGTAAGGGAAGCTTGGAATGTCCAGCAGAGAAGATGAAAAAATAGTCTGGGCAATGTTCAGTGGTTCTCAACCTTCCTAATGGCATGACCTTTTTTTTTTTTTTTTTTTTTTGAGTTGGAACCTTAAGCTATCACCCTAGATAGAGTGCGGTGGCACCACAGCTCACAGCAACCTCCAATTCCTGGGCTCAAGCGAGTTTCCTGCCTCCGCCTCCCAAGTAGCTGGGACTACAGGCGCCTGCCACAATGCCTGGCCATTTTTTGGTTGCAACCATCATTGTTGTTTGGTGGGCCCGGGCTTGATTCGAACCCACCAGCTCAGTTGTACGGGGCTGGCGCCTTAGCCCATTGAGCCACAGGCGCCGAGCCATGGCATGACCTTTTAATACAGTTCCATGTTGTAGTGACCCCCAACCATAAAATTATTTTCATTGCTACTTCATGGTTGGAGGTCCAGAAGTTCATAGGGCCCAATACCTCATCTAATTATGGATTTGCTTTTTCTATCCCAGGGCTTCATTTAGGTTAGCATTTGGCAAACAGCTTAAGGATTCCCTTGTTTCAATCTGGGCCAACTCAGTGTGTGGGTGTACAAGCTAAAGTGTGTTATTTGGTGGTGTATGGGATGGTTGATCTAAAGGCCAAAAGAAAAAAAAAATCTCAAAAAGTACAGTCTCTGACCATGAGACCAACTTCCCAGTGAGGGGCGTACAGAAGTGGATCTGAAACCATGAGATTCAAGGGTTAAGTCTCCTACCACCCAGCTGCAGGTGATCCCATGCAAGACTGGAAGAGTCTTCTAAAGGTACAACTGAAGCACTGGCACACAGAAAATGCTGGAAAGGTGGGCATCATCCTCCAGGATGCAGTGCACTTAATTAACTAGAGATCTAATATGCTGAATCCTCTGTAGGAAAACGACATGAGCCAGGGCACCAGGAAGCGCAAGTAGGAATAGCCCAGCTTGTTATGACTCCTAGTGACATGTTTCCAAGCTTTCTGTCTCTATAACTCTGGACTCTAGAGTGGGAATTCCTCGTCCCCAACAGGAACACTCTTCCACGAGGCAAACAATTGAATTATAAGTGATGGCTGCCAGCAATGCATTTGGACTCATTATTCTCAGACTGCTGGTAAGGAGAGGAGTCACCACACAGGTGAGAATAATTGCCCCTGATCAGCAAGACGAGATAATGCTGTGTTTGCACATGAGGGGAAGGGAGGGATATACATGACACACAGATGATCTATTTGGACACCTGGAATATTAACTGGTTCTCCCTTTTCCCATTGTAGTGGTGAATAGATATGCTTGTAGCAGCCCCAGATTGAGAAGGATATGCTTTTCAAGGTCCTAGATACTTCAGAAATGCTACCAAGAGCTGCCTAGGGAATAGGGGAGTGTGAAGAGCATTAGAAAGGATCATTTAGGAGAGGGTGAATAAGTTCCCTTTACAGCTCCAAGATCAACAGCAGCAATGGGAGCTCATCCTGCTCACCTCCCTACTCCCCAGAGGGAAAAGACCACAGGAATCATAGAGCAGCTACTCCTCCAAAAGTAGACCTGTGTGGGATAAGGGTGGCCCATGGCAGCCAAAGGCAATGTATCTTTCAGATTTGCAACTGTGTGGGGGCCTTCTGGACTTAAGTCCCCACAGCTGCATTTTACAATCCACCACCATCTTTCTCCTGTCAAATCTGTGCTTTCAACAAACTGCTCCCAGCCAATGATGGGTGTCATGTTTACACCAAGAACACAATCCCTATAAGACCCTGACGTCCTCTGACAGCACACTTGAGTTTGAAGACACCCCAGTGACCTTGCTTAGGCCACATAGCACTCCAACTACACTCCCTCCTCTCTTCCTTTTGGTTCAGACTCATGATGCAGTCTGATGATGCTCCCAGTCTGACCAGGCTTCTACTTATTTTCTCTAACACAGTATTTCTCCTAATAAAATTCCTGCCTATTAATCCTGTCTTGGTGTCTGCTTTTTGCAGAAATAGGATTTAGAGCTTGGGATAATCTTCTAAGGTATGAGAAGGCTTTGAAGAATTGAGAGAAGGGGAATGACATGATCAATTACTGGTTCAGCCAGTGGTGTTCAGTATTAGGTGCCTAATATTATATAAGGTCACTCAATCAGACATGAAGTCAAGAATAGACAGAACAGCAAAGGAGAGTTTTGCCTTGTCCCCTTCCAATTACGAGTGCCCTGAGTATGACTGCAAAAAGTAATATGCATTGTGCCTTCCATCTAAATTCTATTCTTGTCTTATTTCAATTTCCCCATTCTATTATTTCTCCCTCATGAAACTGTTCTTCACGAGTGCCCAAGAAAATGCTATTGCATATAAAATACTTGCTAGATGTGATTTCTAATAATTATCAAGACTGAATAACTTTTCAATGAAGTAAATTATACAGATTATCTCTTCTCTTAGGATTCTTTTACTTGGTAAATATTAATGAATTTGTTAATTTACCCACTCACTAGCACAACAGATAGTTGGTTCAATATTTACCTTTTTTGCAACACTTTTGTTTTAAAAAGGAGAAAGCAGAGAATGTTTACATTTTAATGACTTTAATGTTTAATAGACAGTTTGCCTTCTACTTTGAGTACATTCACCTCTAAAGGCAAAGCTTTCCTTGTCACTGGGAAGTGAATGGAACCAGCCATATTCTCAAATATATTTTTAAACAGGTGGTAAATTGTATTTAAGTTATCCATTTTGATCAGCATTTCAAGTTTCATATTTATGTGGGTATCTATGGCCAGGGTAGCTCCCAAACAATTGTTTTCATTACAGCTGTGAAAAGGCTTTTGAAACTTTAAGATTCTAAAAGCATTTTGAAACTTTATGAAAATGTTCACAAAGATTATGTTTTTGAGACCACTGCCACCATATTGGCCAATTTGTGAATAAGAATTATGATTTGGAGACTTTGATTTCACAGACACTTCAAAACTTGGGTTTATAGTTTAAGATTATTTTATCACCTGGAAAGATGAGAGAAAAATATAGGACAACACAGTAACTTGTCAGCTATCTGCATCATTTCATACTGATGAACCAGTATCACTTCCCCTCTCCTTTCCTTTAATATCCTTTCAATTGTTTTATATTGGCACTTTTATATGCTGTATGTTCAAAGTAAGGATATAATAGTGATTACGTTCATAGAATTCTTTGTTGTTTTCACACATCACACAATTTATTTCATTTAATATCTTAGTAAATATGAGAATGAAATAGAACAAAACATATTATCTCCATTTTACAAATGTATAAACACAAGCACAGAAAGGCTAAGTAATCCCCGAAGGTCATGTGGAGTTTGGACGGGAGCCCAGATGTCCACATAGAAGCTATTTAATCATCAACATACCACACATAAAATGGGCTTTTGTGTACTCTATATCTATAGAAATGTGGATCAAAATTAGTAATCTATCAGAGGATACAAGTTTTATTTGGCCTACAGATCTAATATCACAATTATTTTTCAAAAAGAAATATGGAAAATAAAATCAAAATTTAGGGCTAGACACAAAATTCAGTTAGAATCAGAACTCAGGGTGTCCTCAATTTATTCGTTAGGTTGAGCCTATGGCATCAAATTGAGTGTGTTGAATGACGTTTGCAATAGATTATTTTAATTCCCCCAAAAGAAAAATTGACCCTGCTGAATCCCTTCCACATTCAAGTGATGGGGCAAGCTAAATTGGTCACATTGTACCAAATCAATTCAACTTGCCTGACTTTAGACCAAGTCATGATTCCTTTTTATCAGGATTGTTCATCTGTCCTGCCAGGTGGCAACATTTGGATCTGCTTAACATTCCCAGGTCTCTTCTTCTTTGACATTCATCTCCTTTCTTTACTTTCCCCTTTCTTCATTGAGACCCACCCCTTATGCTGCTCAGCGTAAAGGACTTTTGTTCTGGACTCTGCCCATTTAGCCAGATTAAACAGTTAAATTTTCATAACAGAAAGCATAGGTAAAAGATAATCAAATGCCAAGTCAATTACCTGTAACTGATGAGATTAATTTTCTCTTGGCATTAATATTATGTGTTGCTTACGAAGATAATAAGTCTACCAGGCAGAACCTTATGTTTCTGTAAGTTGTTTTACATAGTCTTAATTTCATAAGCACTCATTGATGTAAAATAATATACAGTAGAACCTCCATAGTTGACCATGACCCTGCACTGAACACCTCCTTAAATTGACCTAATTTTCATAGACTGGACAAGCACCACATTACAAGCAAACACTGGACAAGCACCACATGTATTTATCAGGACAGTAGGCCTAGCTCCTTATACTGACCACCTCTGTATGTTAACCATTTTGTTGTAGTCTACTGGGTATTCAATGTAAACAGGTTCTACTATACTCTTACCTATTTATGCTGCATGGATATTTGTGTTCATAATGCTGCATTATTACATCCAGACTGTATAAGTAATTATGCATCGAGAAAGTAGAACTCTACTCTGTAGGCAATTAAACTATCACATGGATTATTTTCCTCCAAAATCATCGTAACTAGCATTTAGCCTTCATTGCATGCTAATGGTATACTAAGCATTGTACCCATAAGAAAAATGACAAACCTTTCCATATTATATTTGCTATCTATAATTGAGACAATAAATAAATAAATACTTAAACCCACAATAAAACTACCTATTTGCTCCTGTGCTCTGGAGAGAATGTTCAGCAGCCCTTGCTGATAGGGCAGACAGTTAGCAAAAGTACTGTGGGAGGCAGGGTCTGCCCTTGCTCCATTCGTGTAAACAGAGACCAGAATGATCTTAACCTTTTATGAATGGATGAACAACAAATTAGGAATTTCTAATTGCCTTCTCTCCAGGGGCCCTCTCCCAACTAAGTAGCGAAGGTATTAGGAGAAAACTGTTGTTCATCCAAGGTGATGTTAACTTTTTGTGAAATTAAGAGACCTTTATTTGAAAACAGCTTCAATAGCTAGAGGCACAAAATATAAGAAATGTACTCTGGGCTGTAATAATTGCTGGCTGCCCTGGGAAATGGCTTCAAGGCCAGAGAAGTCGTGGCTCCATGCAAGCACATCCTCTAATTATTGAAAAGCCTGTGTAGAGTCTCCATGTTAATCAGTCTCTCAGAGACTCGAGCTTTATGTGGTTAGTGCAGATTTATAGCATTTTTCTTTTTCTGTTATTAAAACTGATATTTCACAAGGAAGAAACTATCTCCAGACAACTGTTAAAATGCAAAGTTTCAGTCATAAAAGAAAACGGCAAGATTATTCTGAGACTGTTCCATAGAGAATTCTAAACAAGGATAAGAAACAACACATCAAAGGCAGGGGGGAAATTCAAAAAATAAAAAGGCTGACTCTAAAATATTAACAAAAGGACTCAACAGTTGGCCTGTAGAATCAAGAGGTTATAGTATAATTAATTTAAGTGCTTGTTACAATTATGGAAATAAACATTTCATGCATAAATGCAAACTGAATTATACATCATTATGAAAGCACTAAACTAATTGGAACATTTGGATTAACATAGTAGAAGCCAAATTGCCTTTTAAAACCAATGACACAATGCTTTGCATGTATCTTGCATGTACAGAGCAAATATTAGTTAATAATAGAAAGGAGGCTATTCGGAAACACGTATTTCTATGAAGTTAGCATTTTGTTTCTCTTGTAGAGTATGCACATATTGTAGATTAAATTACAGTGAAATATTACAGAAGAAATACAAAGCTAAGACAGGCTGGTTACTCCAGTTGTAACTGATCTATAGGTGAAGACTGAAGGGCAGAGACTCAGGTTCTAGGACTCAGGTCTCCTTTCACTCCACCCCCACCATATTCAGAAAATGCTGCTAGGCTCAGTAGGGTAACAGGGATGGATGACAGGAATTAGCAATCCGAGACAAGTACAAGGAAAACTGTGCCTAGCTGAGATGAAGAAGATTGAGTAACAGGGTCTCCCTCACCCAGTCTAAATTTCAAAGTTTGGCTGGGCCTTCCTAGTTCCCTTTGGGTATGTTAAAATTTTGTTTATTAAGGTGTACTTTCTTCTCTTCCAGATGAACCACATGATTTTACTGCATTAAGACTGTGAAAATTTTTATGATTTATTACTATACATAGAGATGACCCTCCTTAGAGTGACCTATGCTAAAAAAAGAAAAAATATATATCTTCTTTCCACTCTTCTTCTGTCACTCAAAACTCATATCCATATAAAGAAGCTGATGATAGCTCAACTTTGGAAAAGTATTATAGTTGAAATGACTGGTAATATCGTATTTAATCTTTAGTTAATCTTGTTAACCCACTGACCCAATAATTATATGTAATTAGAGCTCTCCAGACATTACATCAGATAAGGGATTATATTAATAGTGATGGATCTAATCTCACCAGCTCCTCTGACTCTACATGTTGGTGTACCTTCTTATTGTCGTATAAATTTTCACTCCATGGTTTCTAAAGTCTTAGGAAATGCCTTATCTGTGCCTAGGTACCAGTTAGCCATCTACAGTCAGCAGTGTATCCACCTTGGTCCTCCAGTCTGACTGCCATCACATCCCACTGCCACCTGCAAATCCACTCACTATGGCCCTCTGTGACAATGTTGGCACCCAAACCAAAAGCATTATGTGCTGACACTCCCTGAGAATATTAGAAATGTTCCCAAGACACAGTCATTGGGGTCTTCCTTAATTTAAAGGCATGGTGTTGGGTTTCAAGACAGCTGCCTACATCCTAAAATGTCTGGGTTTCAGGCAGCTTCCTAGATCTTTGGTTCTTGGAGCCTCTTGGTTGAAAAATGACCAGACACCCCAAAGTAAGGCAAGTGTAAACAAAGTTTATAGAGAAAGAGAAAGATAGGTTACAGAGTGAGATCACAATATAGGCCTATAGAGCAAGATAACATTTGCCTAGACAACAAATGGCCCCGTTTGTCATGACAAAGAAAGGGCATGGGTTATAGCTGAAATTCTCTTTTTTACTATCTGAATCAGGCCTATCTCATGGTTCAGAGGTCTCCATGAAACCTGAGTAGAACTGTGAGTACAGACTTCCCATGATCCTCTCTGAGAGTCCATTGGAGGGTGTGGACCACAAAGTAGATTTAAGTTAATGACATGATAATTAGTCTTAAGTCCTTTCTAAGTCACCTTCAAGAGTCTACTGTACCTGCTTCCAGGCTAGAGACTCTTCTGCATCCTTCTGAAGTTGGCATGCTAAGTTCTCATTGGTAGACTGGTAGGGTGGTTTCTTACACCCAGGTGTGAGCAATCACTTGGGATTAAGGTGGGAGACACCCAGATGTAGGCTTGGGGGCCCCTCCTTCCTTCTCTAGGAGAGGTGCAATATCTAGCTATCTACCTAACAATGGCATATTTTATCCAGTAGTGAGAAGAATATTTCCTTTTCTTACCCTAGATGACACATTGACACTAGAGTAATCAAATACAAATCACTGGAGATGAGTCACATGAAGCAATAGACCCTCAAGTTTTATGTCTATACACTCTCTGTCGCCCTCTATTCAGACTGTTAATCTCACAAAGCTCAGTTCATAAGAATAGTTGCCTGGGGCCTTTACTCCACTACATCACTGAACTTTGTCTGGAATATAGTAAGTGTTCTGTGAGTTTTCATAGACTTGATAAGTGAGTCAATGGGAAAAAAACAAATATAATATTATGAGTCCCAGTAGTAGACATACATTTAGGCTATCACTGGAGTCACATCTTTAAGTCAACTATCCAGCAGAATATGGGGTAAATATAGAGGGCTTTCTGAGATTCTTAAAATCTACTCAGTCTTTCTACCTGCACACACATACAGTACTGCAAAGAAGAAAAAGTAAGTTTTTGGTAGTCTGGGCCTCTATCTCTTTTTTTGGGAGGAGTTCCCCTTGGTTAATATCCTTTTGCTTCTGGTGTTGATGCAGGTTCCCTTTGCTCGGGGCTGGACACAAACTCCATTTTATGGGTCTGAGCAGGCTCACAAAACAATTTGATCAATATTTTATCTAGGCTGCCACTTCCAAAAAGGACACAGCACCCTAGAAGGGACCACATTCCTATAAAAGGACAGTTTTAAAATTACATTCTGCCAATAAGCCCCCAGGGTCAAGCAATTATGACATATTTTAGACATACATTCCATCTCCTGAAACCCCACTTCCTTCAGGATAGGCAAAGCTGCATATAACCCCCTAGAAAGAGAGGTGAAATGAGTAACCCACTCGGGACAACCCTCTGCTGTGCCAGAGGCTTTGTCTTCCTTCTCCTCTTATCTATCAATAAAGTCTACCTTTTTGCTTACTTGTGGTCCCTGAATCCATTCATTGAATTTCTAAGACCTGGCAGGTAGACTCAAATTATGGTGTTATTTCCAGGTTAGGTAATTATTGGTCACTGATCTACATGATGAAAAAGGACAAGGGAATCTGTCAGATGCTGAGGAGTTGGAATCACAGGCCAAAGGAATGAAATTGCAGACAGGTAATCAAAGCTGTGAAGGTAGTTGATCAGACCTGGAGTCAGCTATGGGTTATAAACAAAACAATTTTTGAGTTTTAAATACTTTATAATAGTTATCTGAGTCTTCAGGAGATTACAAAATTAGCTCAACATCACATATCTAGTGAAATTGGACCCTAGTCTCTGCAAATCAAGAAAACTAGTACAATTTCTTCTATCAAGCAACCACTAGACAAGCAATTGTATCAGAAAGTCTGACCCAATGAACCTGACAACTTCTAATGATTGATCAGAATAAATATGATATGATGTTCCAGACAGGTGGCCAGGTAATGAAGAACAAAAGCAAACAAGCCTGAATATCCAGGAGGCTTCCTTGTCTCTTTAATTATGTTAAAGAAGCTAGTTGGAACTGGTTCAGACCATTGGAAGGAGCTGTTTAGCACTGGTAAGAATGAGGAGAGAAGAAAGCTAGCTTTTTATGTTTTGATGCCTATATACTAAGGAGGAATTTGACGCTGCAAGAAGTTTAATCAATGGCCTGCTTAAAGTTGACATTTGCTTCAAGTTCTGGCTGATTTTCACACTGGTGTTGGTAGGCCAATCCTGATAACTAACCTGGAGCGGAAGATCTAGACTCTCCAAATTCAATCTCTCATCACAATGGTAAAATGCAGTTTCTATTAAATAGGGCAAAAGGCTGTTTTCATTGGTGCCAATTGTAGTATCACCCACTCTATCCTTGTTAGTAGCAAAAGGAGATACTGCTGTCACCTAGAGACAATGGTGTTGGAAATATCCAGACTCTGGGGACACCTTGGGTCCCCAGGGTTATGAATTATAGAGATCTTAAACAATATTTTTATTTTGCTCTGTATCTATTTTAAGTATTTTCTTCTGTTGTGTCTGTTTATAATTTATTTTTTACTCTTATGTAAATTTGTGGCCTTACTAATATTGAATTCTATAAATCTACTTTTGTCTTGAATCTTGTTTCCTTTTATGTACAGGATTTCTAAAGTGGGCTAGGATATTGTCCATTTAAATGAGATGAGGTTTTAGTCTTACCCCAGGAACCCATTCAATTATAAGATATAAGTTTTACTACCTCAGAGGATGAGATGGAAGGATCAGTTGAGTCCAGGAGTTCAACCCCAGCCTGAACAACATAGCAAGATGCTATATCCATAAAAAGAAAAAAAAATCAATAAATTTATGTTTTAATTAACTTCAGTAAAATGATTTTTTATTTTCTATGATTTATTCCCTATAAAATCTCTAATATTTATTTAATAATTACTATGTGTTTGATACCTTGTATAAATCATTTTATTTGATCACCTCACCATCACTATAAAACAGTTATTGTTAATATCGTGGTATAAGTAAATAGATTGAGATTTAGGAAATGTAAGTGTCTTGCCCAAAATTACATGAATTTGAAATAACAGGGCTGGAAGGTGAATTTGAGCTAGGAAAATGTGTGGAAAGATGGAAAAGATGGAAAGATCTGTCCTTCTCCCCCATATCCTAGTCATTACTCTTCATTTTATTGATAGCATATTAAAAATCACCACCATTTGTTATGGTATCATTCTGCCATGTAATATTATAACATACTGCTCAGTTATAGTTTATAATATTCCGTTTACAGAATCTAGGATTTCCTCTGTGGCTTCTGAGAGTATTCTTCTGAACTTCACTGTTCCTGCCCTTATTTTCCTAGTTACTCTTAAAAGTTCTCATCCCTTCCTGCTCATTGCATATCATCTCCTCCATGTCCTCACGCCCACTACAGGTTATTAATGTGGAGATTTGGAGATAATTTATCAGACAACTTTAACCAGACACATCTTTCCAAAAAGAAGTGCCCTGACTACTTTGCTGTAGGTAGAGTTCTCAGACCATGTTTGTTTGCGATTCCTTGGGTCAAATAGGGCAAAAGGCCAAAGTCTTTCACAATAGTGGGCTTCTCCACAAGTTGTAGGCAAGAATCTATTAGTTTATGACACTGTTATCTAATTACCATACATAGAGATCCTCTTACAAATTTTTAAGTTACATAGAACATTTATTAGAGCTACAGTTGGCTAAAAGGGCCAATATCTAACAATGATCATCAGGGGGCAATCAAAGGACAATCTTTTCAATCTAATGGTTGGTTGATTTAAGTAATAACTTTTTGTTCTAGAAGATTTTTGAAAACCAGAGGGGGAAAAATAGCTAAAATTGCTCACCCTGTTACAGAAGGGTGAGCATATGTATAATTAATCATTTTATCTTTTTCTTGTTAAATGTGCTAGGTTCAAACAAATGTAATAGCTATCGATTAACGACACTCTCTGTTTTCACCAAACTATCAAAATATTAACAGATGCCTGGGCAGAACCCTAGAAATTCTGACCTAGTCATTCTGAAGTAGAGATTGGAGGCCCACATAAAATGTAAAAACAATGCATAGATGAAACAGTGCACTAATATATATGTAAATAAATAGCTCTCCAGAATTGAAAAGTACCGGTGTACTGTGTACCCATTCCTAGTAGATACCCTTTGCCTTTAAAGTACTTCTCAAGCAGATGTGGCCCTCAACTGCAGAGAGTTAAGGCATCATCCATAATGAGCGAAAGGAAAAGCAGCTGAAGGCTTTAAAGACAAAAATAAGCCTCCCATCTTTGCCACCTCCCCTCCCCTGTGCTGGTAGGAGTCCAGGGCTGGGAAGCCCAGCTGCTGACCATGGGAGCAATGAAGCCAGACTCATAGGATAAAGTGTCTCATGGCCCCATCTTAGAAAGACCCCAAGGCAGCTTGCCTCTGGTCTGGTCTAGCTGGTGAGGTAGCTGTTTTTTCCTAACTAGATAAGGCAAGCCCAGTTCCTGGAGTTCCTGCAGTTGCTAGAAGCACATGTATGCTTTCCCTCCAGAGCCCTGGAGTTAGGCTTCTCACACTCTATCTAGAAAAGTGGGATCAAAACACTTTCATCTTCTTTGGGTTAAGGCCATTCTCACTGGGGGAAGAGGAGGTGGGGGAGCATTAAAGCTTGCTTTGGTTTTACTCTATTACAGGGTCTGTGTATTTTGTGTAAAATAGCACATTCTTTGTTTCATGTAGGAGCTAAAACAAGTAGTGTTTCCAAAAATAAAGAAGTTACTATAACTCCCTTTCTATCTGACCTGGAATTACTGTTGTTAGAACTATTTCTCCAAATTCAGTCCATGATCCTCAGGAAGCTAAAGTTAACCTTCACAGGCTACTTGAAGAAGGGAAAAGGGTGGAAAATTCTAACATTTCCAGGTACCTTTAGGACATGAATCATGCCAAGTTGGATGGCATATGTTTGCCTGGGGAAAGGAAGTACCGGGAATATTAAACAGCTCAATTCTTGTCTCAGTGCTGCTACCAGTTTGCTTAAGGATCCTGTGCAAAGTGGAAAGGCAATGGGTCATTTCATGGAGTTTTGCCCACTCGGAAGCAGTGTAAATACACATGTAGAGACACTACCAAAAGAGAGGAAAAAGGAAATACTCAGAAAGAAGGGAACCGGGATGTTGGTGGGAGGGTGATGTGGAGTACTAATTTAGAATTATTAAATCCTGGTATCCCATGGCTTGAAATCACCACAGAGGTCATTAAGTCAGTGTTCCTTCTCCTACAGATGGGAAAGCTAGTCACCAGTGAGGTGGAATGATACATTGCAAGCTGCCAAAACTATTAGTCAGACTAGAATCATGGCTGTTCTGTTCCCTTGGTTAAATGTATTCCATTTGGTTTGGAGTCAGCCACAATTTCCAGCTAAAAGGCCTACTTTGAGGCCAGTGGGAATGTGTGGGAGTATACACATGTAGGGGAAGTGTATAACGTATTAACCTTTAGAAATATTTTTATATAAACTGCTTGTTCATATGGCCTGCAGCAGCTTACCTAGCCCCTGTAAGCCTCAGTTTCCACATCTATCTTAGGGCTGGACTAGATTTCTATAGTACTATATAATAGGTCCCCCAGAATCAGAGACCAGAATTCTTGAACGCTAAGTCATTTTGTAAAAGGTGAAAGATTCATACGATCTGAAGAGAAACCAGAGCATTCGCTAAGTCATTTTTGAAGTCATCAGAAAACAGCAAGGGTGGTAATGTCTGATTTACAGACACAAACTTTGGGGGACAGAGGTGCTGGAAGTTGAATGAACTGGAGCCTTTAGTAACTTTTCTCTCACGTTTTGTACTTGCTGCCTGTGTCATTAACGAAGCACTTATGATTGGTCTTCCACCTGTTTGTAAGTACACACATGCACATGTTTGCATGTACAGAGATTCACATCCCCCACAGGGTTGAAACTGTGATTTACAGTCCTTTGAATGCTCAGTACCTAATATTTACGAGTGTCCAACAACCGTCTGCTGATGCTGAGAACTCAGATGCCTCATTTCTACTCTCTTAGTTAATGAGGACTTATATGGGAAACTTATAGGACACCTGGCATAAATTATTTCCTCACAAATTGCCTGTATTCCCACTGGTATGAGATGTCTTTCTTTAGGTTTCCTCCTTAATTACAAGGGATAAGGAAGGGAGCAAGACACAGGCCTAAATGTGATAACATCTGCAAAATTACTCAGTAAGCTTAAGACCTCTTTGTTTTAAACTAAAGAAAATACGCCTAGCTTTTTTTATGCAATATTCATGGTGTTTCCTGAAAATGTGCATCATCTGAGTGAAAAAAAACAAAATGTTTAGCCCAATTCTAGAAATGTTGCATTGTGAGAACTCTGGCAGTCAGGCTGCCCCTTCCAACTCTCAAAGGGCATAGAGTAAGTGTGTGAACGGAAGAACTTGGGCTAGATTCAGACAAGGCTATGGGACTCGACTTCCCTGAGCCTCAGAATCTCCACCCTGGGGTGGTGGTAAGACTTCTTTCTTGGGGGAATCTTGAGAGGGTTAAGTAGGATGGTTCAGAGGATCCAGGATTGTGCCTGCTCCACTCTAAACGCCCAATACCTCACCTTGACTTTGCCAAGAAAAATGCGTTAAGAAAACGATGCTACATGTCCAGTTTTTCCCAATCACTTTTATCCTTAAAATAATTGTTAAAAATCTTACTTTTCAAGTACATTACTTGAAAGTACATTACATTCAAAGTACAATACTTAAACAATTTTTAATTCAACTTGTCAATATGTTATTTAGGATATTGCATCCTCACTTATAAGTGAAACATGTTTGTAATTTCCCTTTATAATAATACATTTTCTCCAATTTCAATATCAGGTGTATCCAGATCAAGGAGAATGATTTTTTTTTTTATTAAATCACAGCTGCGTACATTAGTGCAATCAAGGAGTACAATGTGCTGGTTTCATATACAATCTGAAATGTTTTCATCAAACTGTTTAACATAGCCTTCATGGCATTTTCTTTTCCTTTTTTTTTTTTTTTCCAGTGGTAAGACAATTTATTTACAGAAAAGAATATAGAAAACACTAAAGCGCCTGGTAGAGAGAGAGAACTCAAGTGGGGAGAGAAAAGCTCTCTCCGTTTCGCTCCGGTCTTTCCCTGTCTCACCCTTTAGGCTTTTAGTCTCGGGTATATATAGGTGTATGGGTTCCTTGGCCAGGAAACGAATGAGCACAGTCCCTTCCACTGGGGGCAAGGTGAATGAATGTATCAATGGACGAACACAGTCCCTTCCGCTGGCGCAAAGTGAATGAATGTATCACTTCATTGAGGCCTAGGAAATTCACATGAAATTGACCTAGGCATAGGAAATGGGGGTTCCACATATGATCCTGTCTTAAAAAGGAAAAAATAAAAATTAAAACAAAAAAGCCAGAAAAAGCGCTATACTTTCACCTCTGGCTGACCTGTGTGCTCTGTACAAGTACTAACAGAAAGTAAAAGCTAATGGAGAGTTATAAATGCCTGGCTAAAAGTACAAAAAAGAGTGGCTCAACACAGTCCATCTGCAAAGACAGAGAGTTTGGGGGTTATTTAACTCCAGATAATCTGTCAAATCACTAGCTGACCACTTAGCTAAGTGAACAGAGACTTCAATGACTACATATGACAAATGGTAAAGTCTTTATAAACGAGTAGACAAATCATTAACAATAAACAACTATAAACTATGACAAGCAGCAATAACAAACCCTAGGGAGAAGGGAACATTTGATTTCCAGAGTTACCACATTGTAATACTTAAAAATGCTCAGTTTTTCAACAATTATAAGATGTGCAAAGAAACAAGAAATTATAACCCATTCACAGGAAAAAAATAATAGAAACTGATCCTGAAGAAACTCAGATAATTGGGCAGTGCCTGTGGCTCATTGAGTAGGGTGCTGGCCCCATATACCTAAGGTGGCGGGTTCAAACCCGGCCTCGGCCAAACTGCAAAACAGAAAAATAGCCGGGCGTTGTGGCGAGTGCCTGTAGTCCCAGCTACTCCGGAGGCTGAGGCAGGAGAATCGCCTAAGCCCAGGAGTTGGAGGTTGCTGTGAGCTGTGTGACGCACGACATTCTACTGAGGGTGAAAAAGTAAGACTCTGTCTCTACAAAAAAAAAAGAAACTTAGATAATTGAACTTACCTGCCAACATCTTAACTATGCTTAAAGAGTTAAACAAGGAAAAAGAACTAAAGGAAACCAGGAGAACAATGTCTCAACAAATAGAGAACATATCAATAGAAGATAGAAACTATGAAAAGTAATCAACCAGAAATTAAAATAAAAAACTCAACAGCAGATCTTAGCAGTCAGAAATCAGCAAACTTAAAGATAGGGTAACTGAGATTATCTAGTCTGTGGAACAGATAGAAAAACAGAATGAAGAAAAATTAATAGACCCTAAGGTATCTATCTGTGAGACACTATTAAGTATGCTAAATGCACATAATGAAAGTTTCAGAAGGAGAAGAGAGAAAGGAAGAGAAAGAATATTTGAAAAAATAATTACCTAAAACTTTCCAAATGTGATGAATGACATGAGTCTACATATCCAGAAAGCTCAATGAACTCAAAGAGACCCACATTAATATACATTATAATAGAATTGTCAAAAGGCAAAGAGAAAATTTGGAAAGCAGCCAGAGAGAAGCAACTCATTAAAATCAACGAATCCTCAATAAGCTTAAAACCCAATTTATCATCAGAAATCATGTAGGCTAGAAGGCAATGAAATGACATATTTTAAGTGATGAAAGAGAAACAAAACCCCTAAAAGCTTGTCAACCTAGAATTCTATATTGAGTAAAACTGTCCTTTAAAAAAGAAGAAAAATTAAGACAGTCCCTGATAAACAAAAGCCGAGAGTTTGTTGCTAGTAGGTCTGTTATAAAAGAAATGCTAGGTTCAGTGCCTGTAGCTCAAGTGGTTAGGGCACCAACCACATACATCAAAGCAGGTGGGTTTGAATCCAGCCTGAGCCCACCAAACAATGACAACTATAACCAAAAAATAGCCAGTCATTGTGGAGGGTGCCTTGTAGTCCCAGCTACTTGGGAGGCTAAGGCAAGAGGATCGCTTAAACCCAAAACTCTGAGGTTGCTGTGAGCTGTGATGCCATGGCACTCTACCCAGGGTGACAGCTTGAGACTCTGTCTCAAAAAAAATAAGTAAATAAAAATAAAATAAATGCTAAAAGGAGTCCAAGTTTCAATGGAAAGATTCTAGACAATAGCTTAAAGCTATGAAAAAATAAAGAACACTGGTAAAGGCAACTACATAAGTAAATAAAAGAATATTTTCAGTTATAACTTTTCTGGGTTTTCCTACATGAAAAATATATAAAATAGTAATTATAAATACATGCAAATGGGGACACAATGCATAAAGATGTTATTTGTGACAATAACAACATAAAGTGGAAGGTGGGAACAAGTTGTATAGAACCAGAGATGTGTGTAGACTGCTAAATCTAAGTAGGTATTAATTCAAACTACAGTTATGTATTTATGATGTTAATTTTAATCCCCAAGGTACGCACAGAGAAAATAACTAAAATATAGAGAAAAAGAAATGAAAAGGGAATCAAAACTGCACGCTAAAAAATCAAACACAAAAGAGGCAATAGTGGAGGAATTGGGAAATGACAAATGTGTAAGATTTATAGAAAACCAAATAAAAAGTGGCAAAAATTCTCCCTAATCAGCAATTATTTTAAATGTAAATGGATTAAAGTCTTCAACAGAGGGCAGAGATTGAATACACTATAATACAACTATATGCTCCCTACAAGAGATGCATTTTAGATTCAAACACAAAACTAAATTTGTGTGCAGAGCTATGTGCCTATATAGTCCCAGATATTTGGGAGCATTGCTTGACTAAGATGCCATATTTAAAAAATTTTATATGTAGTAGAAATAACACCTAAAGTCTGCCTTGATTTGGCTTCCTAGTCTCATTTTTTTTTTAAATGTCAAATCTGAGATTTGTATGTAATCGGTTACTATTCTTACTGCACTTGACATAAATAATTAGACAAAAATTGGTGAAACTAAACTTATTTCACAAACAAATGTGTCTGACTCTTATGGTCTTTGGTAGAAATCAGGATGACTATGCAGGGAAAAGTTACGTGTCCAAGAAAAACATTGTTGTGCATTGTTTTCAAGTATCTGTTATCTACCTGTAGACTAGACTGGGTCCTAAATTTTTTCCAGGCTCCTCCAATCCAATTTTCTCCTATGGAATCATGAAGGATGGGAACTGCTCTTTCTTAAAATCTTATAACCTGAGACTAAACAACGTGGTGTGAATTTCAAAAGACAAGCCTCATGCCTACTGTGTAGGCCACAGAGAATTCACCAAACTGCCCAATGCTGTAATCAGAGATATTTGAACTATAAGACTGCTGATTTCATGCTGCAGACAGCTTTCCCCAAGTCTGTAGAAACAAAACTTCATATCATAATGAGTCTCTCACCCCTATTCATAACTCCTTTTTACTTGATAAGATAATGACAGTCAGAATTTCACAATCACTAACCACGGAGGTGTAATTGACAAAATCTGATCTAAGACCTCCTTTGGCCATCTAGTTGCTAACTTTGACAATATGCCTTGCAAAACTTTTGTTCGAGTTGTACTAGTGGTCCCTTTTATAGAGTTGCCATGCTCCACTTTAATTCAACCCAGTCATAGAATGCTTCCCAATGGCCACAACAAGTCTCACCCCTTTCCCCCATGGTCTTTTGAATTGTTTGGTTGGTTGCATTTGGGTTTGGGCACTTGGTTTAAAACCATTCATAACAACTGAATTTATTGTATTGTTGCTAGTTTTTTTTTGTATTATTAGATTTAAGCTCTGCTCTTGTTGTCTTTCTAATCTAAGCCAGGTGTTCCAATATAATGTTAGCATGATGTGTTGAGATGATTGCTAATGCCTATGGGACTAATAGAATAGAAATCAGTGCTAAACTTTAGGCAAATCTTTCCAAAGAGTTTTTTTCCCCCTTCTGGCCTCCTTGTTGCTCAAATGTGGCTGGGTTCTCGGATACTGTCAATTATAATTCCCTATAATGCGAGACCAAAGGGATACCCCCTCCCCCTGAAAAGGTCCATTGGCACTGAGGGACAATTAACTTCAAGATGGCTGACCAGTGATGCTTTCAGAAAAAGATCTTGATCAAAGGGGGTATAGGTGAAAATGAATAATATTAAATGGAGTTATGTTGTCATGCCCAACTAGAGTTAAGAGATGGGAATGGGAGGAGGAAAGCATTTGAGGCATAAGAGCCTGCCCAGAAATTATATCACAGGCCAGCTACCAAAATGACCTACAACCGAATTGAGACTTCTGGAGCAAGATCGTGGCTGAGTAACAGCTTCCTTGCAAATGGGCATGGTGCAACTGGGGAGAGAAAACTTCAGGCATCTCTGGCTGGCAGGATCTTCCCAGAAACATCCCTTTGGGGATACAAGGAGTCAGAGTGAGACTTCTGGACCCCATGAGGAAGTCAAAAGCAGTGGAGAACTGGCAAGTGGTTACATGTGTTCGTTTGGTCTAATCCTGCCAGCAGCTGTAAGTACAGCAGCACTGAGATTGCAAATAGGAAAGGCAGTTATGTATTTATGATGTTAATTTTAATTGCTAATTTTAATTGTTAATTTTAATTTATGATGTTAATTTTACTTGTGAGCTGTTTGGGTTTTTTTGGACTTGGCACTCAGTTGAACTACCTTGGGAGAACTTAGGCAAGAGTGTGCAGGACTTTAAGCCTTGTCTAGGGCCCAAGACTGAGCCACCAAACCAGACAGAGCTAACAGTGTTTGACTGTGGGCCATGTGGAGCCATTGCCCCAGCAAGCTCCACCCTCAAGGTCACAGAACAAGCATCAGGCATGAGTGAGTAATCTGGTGACTGAGCAGCCTAAAGGTGGGGACTGAGACGCCTTGCAGCCTTAGCCCCCAGGGGCACAGAGTGAGACTGGTTTTGGCACCCTGGGTAAGTGGATAGTCACCTAAGGAGTGATCCCAGCAACAAGTGCCTTCTTGAGAAAACTTCTGCTTAGCCCAGGTTAGCAATTTAAAGTGCCTTTTAAGTGGGCTGAGGAAAGACTTAGGCTCTCCACCCCATGGGGTTTGAGAAATCATTAGAGGCCTCCAGTTTCCATCTCGTACAGCCATATCAGCATTGTGATTAACATATCATACCCCAGAAGATCACCTGTTGCCCAGACAATATTCAGCAAGATATATACTGCTTTGTTTTTGGTTTTGTTTTGTTTTTTGTTTTTAATTTCAACATTTTCTCTATAGATTTTTCTTTTCTTTCATTTCTTCATTTTTCTAGTTCAAATATAATTTTCCATTGTTGCCTTTTCAACAATTAGAATTTCATTTTTGCTAGTGTTTCTACCCCTATTATTTGTTCTTTCCCCCAATTTTATCCTGTAAAGTTTTCTGTTTGCTTGTTTTGGTTTGATTTATTTCATTTTTGTCTTTTCTCTCTACTTGGTGGAGGTGGGGTACTGTGTCCAAACAGACTGACAAAAAGCTGCTGACCTCAAGGGAACCACCCAACCTGGCACCCCCAGAGGTTGGGGGTTCTTAAGGTTGGGTCAAAGTACCCTACTGTACACTTCTATTGCTCCTTTCTGTGCCTTTCTTCTTTTGTCAGTATTTGCTTCTACCAACCCCCTCTACTTTCTCCTTTTTCTTTTCTTTCTTTCTTTTTTCCCTTCTTGCTCTTCAATCTTCTCATGTTCTGGTCCTGTACCAAAAAGACTCATCAAAACCCTAGTCCAGAGGCACAGCAACTTAGAGAGGAGGAGGAAGTGAAAGGAAAATTAGGTCAAGAAAAC
>CAUYON010164197.1:0-11168 GCA_963573935.1 Arctocebus calabarensis | reverse complement strand
TGTACGTGGCTGGCACCTTAGCCGCTTGAGCCACAGGCGTGGAGCCTCCTGTCCATTTCCTATTTCACAATAAGAAGACTTCATGTCATTGCTACATTAATGAATTTGCCAAATTCTGATGCTATTTGCTAGGTATATGAGGTGTGGGTAGTTACTCAATTTTATTACTCTGTGCTTAATTTCCCCCATTTATTAAACTATAATTCTATGTACATCTACATCAGAGTGCCTTTGTGTCATTACTAACGTAATATATGTGAAGTGCCTAAGACAGTGCCCGGCACACAATAAGTGCTATGTAAATATTACCATTGTTGTCACTAGTAATGTTATTCCTTTGTAGTCTGTATTTTAAAAAGTAAGAATACCTAGGCCTAAACTTGTGTTTTCAAGGAACAGTGGATGTGTTATACACTATCATGTGTTTGTGTGTGTGTATATGTGACAAATCCTCTTTTGGTTTGATGGTGTCAGGATGAAAATGTCTATGCATATATTTCTGTGTGCTAGGAGGTCTTCGGTAATTTTTATTTAGAAACAGGAGTGTGAGGGCGGTGCCTGTGGCCCCTCCAGTAGGGCACCTGCCCCATATGCCAAAGGTGGTGGGTTCAAACCCGGCCTCACCGAACTGCAAAACAGAAAAACAGTCGGGCGTTGTTGCAGGTGCCTGTAGTCCCAGCTCCTCAGGGACTTGCCTAAGCCCAGGAGTTGGAGGTTGCTGTGAGCTGTGTGACGCCAGGGCACTGTACCGAGGGTGATAAAGTGAGACTCTGTCTCTACAAAAAAAAGAAAAAAGAAAAAGAAACAGGTGTGTGTTTCAATGTGGAGAAGTTGTTAGATTTAGAAATAATAATAGCTGCCATTTATCAAGCTCTTATAATGGACCAAACTCTTTATATACATAATATTTAATTTTGATAAACTTTCTCAGAGACAAGCTTTATGAATTTGTGAATGACATAGCTGGTGTTCTAAGAAGCTGAGCAATCAAAGCAAGACCAAATGGCAAGTAGGCCGTACAGTAGATATTTTAGCCCAAGTAGTATAGCCTTGTTTCAAGGTCAATTGCTCTTTCCACTCTATTTATCATCTCCTAAATTAATGAATATTTAATTAGTGAGTATTAAAGGTAGTAATGCCAAGATTTTTATTATTAGTTTTAACCATTTAATTCATCCATCTATCCACCCATCCATCCACCCAACAAACATTTCTTGAAATAGCACTTAGCTAGGTAATTGGGATTGAACAAACAAGTCTATGACACAGCATTTATCTTAAGAAATTCACATGCAGATTATTCCAGGGGTATACATGAAATGTTATGAGAACGGCGAGATGGAATACCTAACTTCTAGGTGGAAGGGGAAAAGATAGGTCAAGAAAGACCTTCCCTATGAGAGAGCAGTTCAGAAAGTTGAAACATAGACTGAATTTTTATCTTGAGCCACTAAGAATGGGTGCCATTATCTTTCTCTTTTTTCTTTCATTCTTTCTTTCTTTTTTTTTTTTGAGGCAGAGTCTCAAGCTGTTACCCTGGATAGAGTGCATGGCTCTCATAACTCATAGCAACATCTAACTCTTGAGCTCAAGCAACCTCTTGCCTCTATTTTTCTATTTTTAGTAGAGATAGGGGTGGGAAGGTTTCACTTTTGCTCAGGCTGGTCTCAAACTTGTGAGCTCAAGCAACCCACCTGCCTCGGCCTCCCAGAGTGTTAGGATTACATGTGTGAGCCACCATGCCTGGCCTGCCATTATCTTTCTAAAGGATGAAGTTCTTGTCTTCAGAGGCTGAGCTAATGTTGTTCAAGCAGATAGAGACACGTGAATTCGAGGAGCCTTTGGCCTATGTCAAAACAGACTAGGGAGAATATACACACTACAGATGAAAATAAAGATCTTTGGTGTCCCAACAGAGATTATTTGGAATGTAGCCTGATTTTGTTGGTTCAGCTGCACAATTCCTCACATAATTATGCATATAAAATTACTTAATAACTCGTCTTGTATCATGATTTTTTCCTGTTACTCTACTTACCCTCCCTCCTTTTCAAATTTACTGCAAGATTCTTCAGAACAGCAGTCAAGCTGTGAATTGACTGGAAATGAAATCAGAACATTTCTTTAGCCAATTCCCTCCTCTAGCAGGGGATTCAGAAATGGTATCTGACATAACTCATCCCTTTAAATCAAACTTTCATCCCTGACATTGTTTCTGTAATAACTGTAGAACTTTCAAAAACAGTGCTTCGCCATCCTTTGAAAACCAAAGCATTTTCCCCTCGTGATGATAATTTCCAGAGGAGGAAGAGAGTTTGTGTGGTTTTTAGATTCAACACAGGAAGAACGGAACATCAAGTGCTATCCAGACTGAGAGACAAGAACCTGAAATCTCTCCTCAGTGAATAAAGTTATTTAGAGAACCATTTATTTATTAAAAATGTGTGTGTTGCTATGATACAAATTTGCAATAGGCACACAACTTCTATAATTTGCTGATCCTGGAAGGCAGTCCCAGTGTGCTGTGATTGGCGCCCTGAGTATCTAGGTCAGAACCCCTCATCCTCTCAGGGGCAGAGAGAAATCTCCCAGAACACACAAACCAATAGACGTCCCTTCTTCTGAACACCGGGTGACTCCTTTCAGAAAACTGGCTGAAATTTTCAGGTTCAATGTATTTCTTCTTAGTTACTATTTTATATCATAAAAAGCATTGATTCATAAGTAGATCTACATATATTAAATTTAAGACACACTTTGCGTGAAATACATTATGAAAATCCATTTTCTTGATCTAAGATACATTTGTTTAGTATCTTTTCCTAAATAGCTCTAACAAATTACTGATGATGAAAAGTAATAAAGTCAGAGTGTTGGAGTGGGGATGGATGAGAAGGGATGAGGGCTGTGGAGTATTAGAGGGGAGGAAAAAGAAAGAGAAAATCTTCATGGCGCAGTCATGTGTGACAACTATTAATATCTACAACCAAGATCAAGGGGTAGAAATTTCATTGTCATAGTTTGGCTTAAAATACAAGCATGCTTTCTAACCATTAGTATTGTTGATCCAAAAAGAGCCAGCGTACAATCGCTTTGGCAGGCTTTGGAGAGTCAATGCTTTGGTTAGAATCTTGGCTCAACCACTATCGGTTCACTGTCCTTAAGAAAATTATATAATCCCATGTTCCTCGTGTTTCGCATAAAATATGGAAACACATAATACATACCTCACAGAATTGCTAAGAGGAGCAGGTGAAATAATATATGTAAATCATTTAGCACATGTTATTATCTTGCTTGGCATGCAATAACACTAACAATCTAGTTAACATTTATTGAATGCCTCCCATGAGTAGTTATAGTCTCAAGAGTTGTGTGTATATTATCTCATCTAATATGCATCATGTTTCTGTATTATATAAGGAATATTATTATTTTCCACTTTATGAATGAGAAAACTGTCTGAGGTGTTAAGGTACAAAGGCTCAAGGTCTCAGAAGTGTGGAATGAGAATTCAAACCTAGCCAGTCCGGCTCCAGAGCGCATAGTTCTAACCACTGATCATGTCCTAGGCTTAGGAATATGCCTGGTGCATTTAAGCATTACATAAATAGTAAATATAACAAAATAGATGCCTTGGAAGGCAGGAAGCTGGAACTACTTACATGTTAGCTAATCACCCCCTCAAGGATTCTGGATGAAGGATGATTACATTTTGCAGTAAATTATTCATTGGCTTTAAATGACCCTTTCAACCCTACACTGGCTCTGGGAACAAGCTTGTACATTTTAAAATCCCGACTGCCACTTCCTAGTCATGTGATCCTAGACAAGATATTTAGTATCTGTGCCAACTTCAACTGCCCGTGAAACCAAGACAATAGTTTCCATGTTGTAAAGAGTCGGTGAAAATAATATGCATAACATTTAGCCCAGTTCTTGATAAGTGGTAAATAATTGGCACATGAACCAATAATTGTCAGTATTGCTATACTACTTGTATTTATTGTTTAGGTTTTTACTTCTCCAATCCATTTAAATCTCTTGTCTCACCTTTTCATGTGTGGCTACTTAGTATCTTAGAAGAGAAACATTTTTCAGTTGGCTCTGCTACTCTGTCAAGGGACTAGATGAGAATTTAGTTTAGGAAATTAGGTTAAGGAAATATAAAGATTGGAAAGAATCATTGGAACTTGATAGAGTAGGTCTACAAAGGAAGCAGCAGATGGACCCATGCCACAGACTTGTCGTTTTGGCGCAGATCTAGTGAGACTGTTAAGTACAGTGTATTCTGGGGATAAATGTTAAAGCTATGGCTTTCCACTGGCCACTGAAAAATGCTTACATGTGGCATATTACCAGCAACAATGAGAAGGTCAGATGCTTCTCATATGTCAAATAAAGTAACGATACCTAGTTACATCTTTAGGAACAGGACCGTAAGCCCACTCCAGCCATCCTTGGCTCTACTGTGACAAGACGGTGGTGAGTTCTGCATTTGCCTCCATGATGGAGCTGAGATACTGAGAGTGCAGGGAGAAACTCTAATGGCCGTTAATGACCCTGATTAGAAAAAGCCAAGTATATATTTAGGGAAACAGAGAGTTCAAGTTATACATCGAATTCTATAAAGATGACCTGAAGGTCACGTTTTTATACAAATTCATTTATCTGGAACGACATAAACTTAAAGTCCTTTTTTATAAGCAATAAAAGAAATTATTAACAGGTCTGTTTTCATTTTGAAGGGTTTTTATCATTTTTTTTTACAGGTTTGGGGTTATGGAAAGGGAGGGAGGGGGGAGGGGATTCTAGAGAGAATTGAGTGTCACAAAGAGAATGAAACGGAAGCAGAAAATTCAGACTCCGTGTGCTTCTCACACTATAGTTAGGCTGTCACTAATGTGGCTATTAACTTTTCATGTTCTGATTTATTATGCTGTCATTATAGCTCTTTTCTTTGCTGATGTATCAAACCACTATTACATATTTGTTGGCATCTCATCTATTTAAGGGAAACAAGTGATTACCCGTTGCCAAGGAGACTGATAAGAAGCGTGTGAGCAAAGGACTGCAGAGTTCTCAGTGGAAGATAACAATGTCTCTAGTATTTTATTTTCGTTTAAATCGTAAACTACCTCATTGTTTGCATAAAGATTACCTTCCACCTCCCATAAAATAGGACAGTTATTCAAAGAATTACACATATACATTTAAAAATAGATGCACATGATAGAGAAAAACACTTTGAAACATAACATTTCATAAGGAATCCCTGGAAATAAAAGTTACTTCTAGGATTTTTGAAAGTTTTCATTACCATCAGAGAAACATAGAGCGAAAATATGGCCAAAAATGTTTCTGAAAATGATAACAATTGGGAGCTGCCAATATCCACAGACTCTGACACATATTTGAAGGAAATAATGGGGATGTTAGAGTTTGGTAGACCTGATAAGCAAGATAAACCTAGTTCTCAGTTAAGTTGGCTGTTGATCTTGCCCAAATTATCTCCCTTATGTTATTGTTTGCCCTGCTTATAAAGAAAATGGTACATATTATGAGAATCATAGTGAAAATTAAATAAAAATCATACATTACATAAAATATGTTACTGCCATGAGCGTGTCGCCCAGTAATTCAGGTCACCGCTCATTGAAGTCAAGCATTCGATGAGTACCTGCATTTGTTTAGACATAAAAATATAAATAAGATATGGCATCGTCTTGCACCTCCGATGGTCACAATAGTCTGATAATGTGTAAAAACAGAATTTCAATATAATGTTTTCATTATGATCATGGACTTTATTTTTTTAGTATAATGCTACAACTATAAAATGTAAGTCCCCAAATCTCAGCATTTTAATAATTTTCTCCTTCGTGATTTCAACGTATGCGTTTCTAACTGGCAGGGGAATGGCTTCCCTATGTTCATTTAGTACCTAGGATCTTGTCATTTTTCTGATTGTGTCCTTTCTAAAGCATAGCACACAGACAGGCAGGGTGTTATAATAGAAAGGCTCCCTGGAGATGGAAAAATCAGAGGTTTTTGCTGGCAGTCTATTGCTAGAATTCAATCACATAGCCAAACCCAACTACCAGGAAAACTAGCCCATCCAGCCACCAGGCCAGAAAGATCAGCTTGGGGTGAGTGGTGAAGGAGGTGTAAGAAACGTCCTGAAGGAGATAATATAGGCATAACTCAGAGATACTACTGATTTGGTTCCAGAGTGCAATAACAAAGCAAATTTTACAGTTAAGTGAGTTGCACAATGTCTTTTCTGTTTCCCAGAGCTTATAAAAGTTATTTTTATGGTCTACCGTGGTCTATTAGGTGTGCAATAACAGCTTCATGTCTCAAAATAACAATGTGCATGCCTCAATTAAAAAATACTTTATTGTTAAAACTGCTAGTCATCATTTGAGACTTCAGTGAGTCGTAATATTTTTCTTGCTGCCATGTTGATAGCTCCTGATTGATCAGGGTAGTGGTTGCTAAAGTTTGAGAGGCTGTGGCAATTTATTAAAATAAGACAACAAAGAAGTCTGTTCCATCAGTGAACTCTTCCTTTCATGAAAGATTTCTCTGGAGCATGTGATGCTGTTGGGTAGCATTTACTCACCTCCCAGTAAACCTTCTTTTAAAATTGGAGTCAATCCATTCGAACCCTGCTGCTGCTTTATAAACTCAGCTTAACTAATATTCCAAATTCTTTGCTGTCTTTTCAACAGTGTGGTGCAGTGGCATCAGGAGTAGGAGTAGATTCCATCTCAAGAAACCACTGTCTTTGCTCATCCACAAGAAACAACCCCTCCTCCACACAGGTTCTCCTATGAGATTCAAGCAATTCAGTCAGTCACATGCTCAGGCTCCAATGCTAATTCTAGCTCTCTTGGTATTTCTACCACATCTTCTCAGTAACTTCCTCTACATAGTTTTGAACTTCTCAAAGTCATCCATGAGGGTGGAAATCGACTTCTTCCAAAGTCATATCAAAGTTGAATTTTGACTTCCTCCCTTGAATCAAAAATATTCTTAATGGAATGGAGAATGGTCAGTCCTCTCTAGAAGGTTTCAGTTGAAAATGTGGCTGGTTTCATCCATCAAGGGAATCTATAGAAGATGTAACATTCCAACATGTATTTCTTAACTAATAAGACTTAAAAGCCAAAATTACTCCTTGATATGCAGCTGGCAGAGGATACGTCATGTTACAACCATGAAACAGCATTAGTCTCCTTGTGCATCTTCATTAGTATCTCCAGTAACAAAGTACATTGACAATGAGCCGTCATATTTTGAAAGTAATCATTTGTTTTCTAAGCAGCCAGTCTCAATAGTGGGCTTGAAATATTCAGTAAACCATGCTGTAAATAGATATGCTCTCATCCACGCTTTGCTCCATTTACAGGGCACAGGTATCGTAGGTTTAGCACAATTCTTAAGAGCCCTAGGACATCTGGAATGGTCAATGAGCACCATTAGATCCCTAACAAAAGTGTCAACCTGTCTTTTGAAGCTTTGAAACCAGACGTTGAGTTTGCCTCTCCAGCTATGTAAGTCCTCGATAGCATCTTCTTCCAATAGAAGGCCCATTGGTCAGCGGGGAAAATCTGTTATTTAGTGCAGACAGCTGCATCAGTGGTCTTAGATTCTGGATAATTTGCTGTAGCTTCTACTTTGGCACTTGCTGCTTTGCCTGGCACTTTTATGTTGGAGACGGCATCTTTCCTTAAACCTCAGGGACCACCCTCTGCTAGTTTCTAACTTTTGTCTGCAGCTTTCTTACTTCTCTTAGCCTTCTTAGAATTGAGAAGAGTTAGGATCTTGCCCTGAATGAGGCTTTGGCTTTAGTAAATGTGGCTGGTTTGATTGTCTAATCAGAACACTCAAACTTTCTCCTTATCAGCAATAGGGCTGTTTCACTTTCTTGTAATTTGTATGTTTGCTGGAGCAGCACAGTATTTTTCTTTAAGAATATTTCCTTTGCATTCATAAGGAGTGACTAATTGTTTGGCTCATCAGGCTTAGCTTTTGACCTATATGGGTTTGCAACATGCCTCCTCACTAAGCTTAACCATTTCTATCCTTAAATAAAAAGGAAGAGATGACTAACGCTTCCTATCCCTTGAACACTTAGAGACTATTGTAGGGTTAATATATGTCCTAATTTCAATTCATTGTGTTTCAGGGAAAAGTAAGGCCTGAGGAAGGAAGAGTGAGGGTAAAACAGCTGGTTGGGCTACATGAGTGTGGCAACAGCCTACAGTGACAGGTGACTCCCTGGTGTATAGCACCTTCCTGCACCACGACCCCCACCCCATGGGAACCTGTCCATTCTGAGGACCAGTCACGCCAAGGTTCCTATCGAATGCTGCCATCCCGGACAGGGCAATGTGAGCAGTCACATGACCCTGCCCACCTGGGTATTCTTCAGAACCACAGCGTTCTTGGAGGAGAAGCTGGCTTTCTCTTTGTGCCAGCTGGAAGAGAACTGGAGTGTTGAAAAGAAGTCCCACTTTCCATCTGGGAGATGTAGCCCACCTCCAGGCGGAGAGTTACACTGGCAGCCACATGCCACTACAGCTGTTCATGGATCACTGTGTGGCTACACTGACACCAGACCAGAATTTGTTCCCTTCTCACACCATCGTGGGCTTCCATGGTTGTCTCCATGATTGTCTCTCAGATTCCTCTTCTGCCTTCAAAGCCCCCAGGCTGGGCCAGACACTCTCCAGGTTACAGTGGATGTATTCTATTTTGCCAATGACTCCAGAAATGTGATATATATCACCTGTCATCTGAAGGACACTCTGGCTGACCAAGACCTGGACCAACTCAACAAAGCCTGTTCCTCCAGCAAGTCTTCCAATAGATGGTTCCCTGTGGAAGGCACTGCTGACATCTGTGACTGCTGTGACAAGGGTGACTGCAGCATTCCAGGCTACTCTGGGAGAAAGCACCATGTCAGGAGTCTATGGTTCAGATCTACTTCCTGCAATCACAGGCATGTGACAGAAGAAGCAGATGTCGCTTTGGGGCCTCTGACCTTCCTGGGAAGGGCTAGTGACCATGATCTGGAAGGATGGGCCTCACCTGCCTGCACCTCTGTGGCACTGGGTGGAGGCCTAGCAGGGTGGCGTACCCGATTCCGGCTGCTGTTTTCCTGGCTCTCATCAGGCATTGTTGTTTCCCATCCTTTGCCTGCTTCCGATAAAAGAAGAAAACAACCAAAAAAAAAAAAAAATTCAGAACACATACTACATTTACAAGGTTTACTGCCTTATTTGGGGTCCATGAGACCCCAAAACAATTAAAATAGTAACATCAAAAATCAATGATCGTGGCTGGGAATGGTGGCTCATGCTTGTAATCCTAGAACTCTGGGAAGGTGGGGTAGGAGGATCACTTGAGCTCAGGAGTTTGAACAGCTAGAACAAGTTTGAACACTATCACTACTAAAAATAGAAAACTTAGCTGGGCGATATGGTGGGTGCCATTAGTCTCAGCTACTCAGGAGGCTGAGGCAGGAGGATTGCTGGAACCCAGGACTGTGAGCTTACTGTAAGCTAGTCTGACACCAATGCACTATAGCCTGGCCAACAGAATGACTCTGTCAATACAAACAAACAAACTAACAAAAGGAAAAAAACATGCTGATCACAGATCACAATAACACAAGTAGTAATAATGTAAAAGTTTAAAATATTTTGAGAATTACCAAAATGTGACATAGAGACATGCTTTTGGAAAAAATATTCTGACATACTTGCTTGATGCAGCATTGCCACAAACCTTTAGTTTGTAAAAACACAGTATCTGTGAAGTGTAATAAAAAGTGAATCACAATGAAACAAGGAATGGCTATACTTAGGTTTTGTTGAAAGATGAATAAACATTATCTAGACAACAAAGGACATGAGCATAGCATGTGAGGCAGTAGAAACAATACAAATAAGAGCACAGAATAAACAGCTGGGTGCAGTGGCTCACACATGTCATTCCAGCTACACAAGAGGCTGAGGCAGGAGGATTCCTTGAGCCCAGGAGTTAGGGAATGTAGTGAGACCCTGTCTCTCTTTTTGTTTAACATTATTTGTTCCTTAAATCTCAGATCCTAGCTTAAGAAAAGAGAAAAGACAAGGAAAGAAAGAAGAAAGAGAGAGAGAGAGAGAGAAACAGAGAAAGAGAGAAAGAAGTTGATTGGGCATGGTAGTAAGCACCTACAATCTCAGTTACTTGTTTTGGAGACTGAGGCAGTGGTATTGCTTAAGCACAAGAATTTGAGGCTGCAGTGAGCTGTGATTTTGCTGCTGTCCTCCAGCCCTGAATAAGAGTGAACCCCTACTATGAAAGGAAAAAAATTAACCAGAACTAGAAAGCACACACAAAAAGAATAGTTTAGGCAGGGTAACCATAAGTAGTCCAGTAGTGTTGGAGGAAAAAAAATGGAATGGAATATGTGAGTGATGACAAAGGTATACTATTATAATACTACTAGTAATAGCTAACATATGTTAGCCATTTACTATTCACTGGGTCCTATTCTAAGCATCTTACATGCGGTCTGACAATTAAGTTCATGAACTTGCCACTGTGTGTTTACATTGGCAGCACTGTACAAACCCATGTTTCTTAACCTTGGTATATCAGCGTCTCACAGTAGTGTTTGTGTCAACATGTGGCAGTGCCTTGCTGAATGGATTCATTATTATTGGATTTTTGTGTGCCATTGTGAGAAAGTTAGAGCTTGAACTAGGGTAATAACAAACAATAAATTCTTGTTAAACTTGGCAAAGGTGGAAGTGAAATCAGAAGTATGTTAGTCGAAGTTTATGGTGACAATGCTATGAAGAAAATAGCAGTGTGCAAATGGATTAAATGTTTATCTAAGGGGAGAGACAGTGACACTGATAAAGAAAGGTCAGGAATGGCTCGGCGCCTGTGGCTCAGTAGGCTAAGGCGCCAGCCACATACCCCTGAGCTGGCGGGTTCGAATCCAGCCCGGCCTGCCAAACAAAAATGACGGCTGCAACCAAAAAATGGCTGGGCATTGTGGCGGGCGCCTGTAGTCCCAGCTACTTGGGAGGCAGAGGCAGGAGACTCGCTTGAGCCCAGGAATTGGAGGTTGCTGTGAGCTGTGAAGCCACAGCACTCTCTCCAGG